>PVIR01001427.1:14545-27094 GCA_004026965.1 Petromus typicus | reverse complement strand
ACTCAGGGCCAGCCTGAACCACAAAGCGAGACCCTGTCTCAAAAAAAAAAAACTAAAAAAAAAAAAAAAATAGGACTTAAGTTTCATTATACTTTAATATACTGGAAATCTCTGATATTATTTGAGTAGAGGATCTAACATACATAAAGCTTCAAGGAATCTATAAACATACTGTAATTGCCTGCAAAAATATATTAGTATGTGGGTTTCTTTTCTCTTCGAAAAGGTTTAGTAAATAGCTTCTGTCAGAATCTCAATGAAATTTCTTACCCAAAAGATTCAGGCAATAGTTCCTGGCAAATAAGACCAATATATGCAAATTATGGATGCCCAAATTTTGGTTCAATATCTGGAAAAAATTTATTATTTCAGTTCCTCAGTAATGTGATATACTATAGCATAAAGCAGCAACTATAAAGATGGGTATGCATGCAGAGTTGTAATATGATATTTTTCTCTTTACCAGGAAGATAACTATACCTATAATGGGGAATAGCTAAGTTATATGGAATTTCTACTTTTAGTTCTTTGTGCAGTCTCCACACTGATTTCCACAACGGTCATACTAGTTTATGTTTTCACCAGCCATGTAGAAGGGTTTCTTTTTCTCCTTCTGCAGCCTTGTCAGAAGACGCTATTACTTAATTTCTTTGTTGTTGTTTTTCATTTTCAGTACTGGGAATAGAACTTAAAACATTACACTTGTAAAGCAGCTGTGGTGCTGCTGAGCTAAATCCCGGAGCCATTAGTTGATTTCTTGATGACCATTCTTACATGGGTAGGATGGAATCTCAATGTTGTTTTAATTTGGATTTTTCAAATGGCCAAGGATGTTGAGGATTTCTTCATGTATTTGTTAGTCATTTGTATTTCCGTGAACTGTCTCTTCATTTCACATGCCCATTTTTTTGACTGGTGTTTTACTTGGGGGAGTCCAAGTACACTGACACTTGCATTCCCATGTTTATTAGCAACACAATTCATAAAAGCTAAATATACTCAATGAGAATATGAGTAGTTAATATTGTTTTATATATACAGAAGTCCTTTTGGCTATGAGACATACGATAAAGTAAAGAGCTGTAATTTGGGGCAGGGGAGTTAGTTCAGTGGTTCCGGCGCCTGTCTTGCAAGCGCAAGAGCCTGGGTTCGATCCCGGGTAACCACATACCTATACTGGGTGTGGAGACTCATGCTCAGCAGCAACCAGTAGCACATACCACGGTGCCGGGCGTGGTGGCTCACGCCTGTAATCCCAGCACTCGGGAGGCAGAGGCAGGAGGATTGCTGTGATGTGAGTTTGAGGCTGAGCTCAGGGCCAGCCTGAACCACAATGCGAGACCCTGTCTCAAAAAAAGAGCTGTAATTTGGTAGGGGTGGGGTAATACCTAGTTCTAGAAACAAGGGAAACAAAAGAGATGATAACAATCATCAAGATATGATTAGTAGAGACTGTAAGCAACCTGTGCTACACACTAGACACTGAAAAAAATTTTTAAAAAGAAAATATATGGAAGCACTAAGTGACTTTTAACTTTGCAAAGCTAAGCTCATGTTACCTCCAGACTAATAACTAAGTCGTCCTAAAACAAGTCAGTGATACATATTATGTGACCTTGTGTCGTCTGACTAAAAAATAAATATGAAAGACACTGTTATTAAGCAAATATTTTTGGTCGAGTTTAATACCTTTAAAAGTGACCAATCATATCATGTACCGGTACAAATTCTCAATGTTTACTGTGATAGCAACATGTATATAAAATGTACCAGTAAAACCAATTTTAAAAAATTAAAAAATAAAAGCAAACAAATCTTGGGCCAGGGATTTAGTTCAGTGGTTTCAACATCTGCTGGGCAAACACTAAGGTCCACAGTTTGATTCCCAGTACCACATACCACAATGTCGGATGTGGTGGTTCATATCTGTCATCCTAGCACTTGGGAGGTAGAGGCAAGAGGACTACCAAGAGTTTGAGGCTGGCCTGGGCTACATAGTGAGGCCCTATCTCAAAAAAAAGCAAGAAAGTACCAATTCTAGGACCCTGACCACTGATGAGTTCTCAGCCTTAAACCTAACTCTGGGTCATGAGTCACAATAGTAACAGGGAAAGTTATACAATGCTCAGTGTATTAATCACGCCTTATTTCTTCTCTCTCAATTCAACTTCTCTCTACATGCCAGTGTCCCAAGCATGCTAAGCACCTCTCTTTCTTTGTAATAAACCAACTCCCCCCAAAAAGCTAATGCATCTGAATTCATTATGTGACCCAGGTTGCCCATGATCTATAGTAGTCTTGCCTCAATAGTTCAAGTGCTGGGATTACAGGTGTGTACCACCATGCCTGGTTTTGAACAACTTTTAAAAAAGCTGTGGTTCTTCTACAGAATGGAGTACTACTCTGCCATAAAAAATGATAAGTTTGAATCATTTCTACTTAAATGGACATACCTTGAGGATATCCTCATAAGTGAAATAAATAGGGCACAGATAGGTACATACCGCATCTTTTCTCTGGTATGAGAAAATGAAGATGTAAATGAGTCCTAGCATTGTACGTTATATATTGTGAAACAGAAAATGCTCAATGTAAAATAAGGTGAAAGGGGACAATGTTGAGATTGTAACAAAAAAGTAAGGAAACAAATTTTATGTATATGGGGGGGTGGTAGGGTGGGTAGGGCTATGGGAAAAAATGAGAATTAAGTTGTATCTTATACTGGTACAAATCCCCATTATGGAGTGCAATCATGATGTGTATATTTAATGTACCAATAAAGATAAAAAAAAAAAAAGAAAAGGTCTGAGGTTCACAGCAATATGGAGCAGAAAGTACTGTTTCCATACATCTCTAGTCTTTTTACATGTTTCATTCTGGGGAGATTATGAAACATCTCTCAATGCAGTGAAGGAGTTTGTATAATTGCTGTTCTACCAAGAATAAATGAGAGCTCCTATTTCAAGATTTAGGGAGCTGTCTTGGAATCTAGCAGTTCTAGAAGGTATACAGCAGTACCTCAATTTTAATTTTCAATTCCTTAATGATATAATATATGCAGCATCTTTTTGGATGCTTATTTGTAATCTGTATGTCTTTGGTGAGGTGTCTAAATTTTGATTCTTCTTTAATCAGACTGTTTATATTCTGTGGAATTTTAAGCATTATTTTTGTTTCTTTCTTTTTTTTTTTTTTTCTGAGACAAGGTCTCATTATGTAGTTCAGGAGGCCTCAAACTCACTATGTAGCTCAGCCTGGCTTCAAACTTGCAGTGGTCCTCCTACCTTAGATTTCCAAGTGCTGGGATTAGTGGTGTGTGCCACCATACCTTGCCCAAGAAATCTTTGTAGTTTGTGAATAATAGTCTTTTATCAGACATGTCTTCTGTAAATATTCTCGTAAGCCTATAATCTGTCTTCTCATTCTCTTGATATCTTCATTTCTTATCATGCATTTTAATTTAATCCAGTAACTCTAGAATGCCAGTTGTACGCAAGGAAGGTTCCCTGCATTAGAGTAATTTCTCATATAACACTACTGCACAGTAATTCAGCATAAAAATTTGAACTTAAGTAAAGTTTAAGTCATTGTACTACTCAGCCAGTTTCCTTTGGAGTTATGTAAAAACAATAACTTAGCTTATTCATGTAAGAAAAAATTAAAATTTTCTCTGATAAGACTACTAAATATGTATTAATTTTACTAGATACACAATAAAAAGTTTTTAAATGAATTAAACAAAAAGCATAGCTGTAAATTCACAGCTGGAGATAGATTTAGCTCACTGGTGGTGTGCCCGCCTTGCAAGTGTTAAGGTCCTGTGTTAGATTTCCATTACAAAAAACATCCCCCCAAGACATAAAACTAAGTGCTCTGTATATTTATAATTTGAATTTACACACATTAAGTCAAACTCTGCTGCAATAAAGCTCCAGGAAATTGTACAAAATACTTAACCATATATTTAATACCTAGTAGTTCAATCATTAAAATAGTAAAATTTTAAGGCCAGGTTTCAGAGCACTATAACAAGATCATAAATGAATTTAAAGATGGCACAAATATTTTTAAATGGTATTTTAGAGTTGGTCATGTTGACTCATACCTATAATTGTAGAACTCTACGAAACTCAGGTGGAAAGTTCATCAAGTCTAAGTCCAACTTGGGCAATTTAACAACTAGTGAGTTAAGACCTTGTTTCAAAATAAAAAGAAAAGTTAAAAAAGAAAGAAAAAGGAAAAAAAAAGGAAGAAGATGTAGCTTAGTTCTCAATGAGCGCAATTCCCAGTAAAACAATAAAACAGAATAAAAATAAAAATGGCATTTCAGAATTATCATTATTAAAAAAACCTAAAGGACAAAAATTCTAATTATGTTACTTATAAAATTTTATATATATACACACACACTGCATTATAATAAACAATCTGAAAAACACATTAGTAAATAAAAAGATTAAAACAGAAGGCATAAACTCAAACATTACAATACAGTGCTATCTTGGTACTAGTCATTAATTGGTTCTGGAAAGTATGACACTACTCAAAAACAAGTACCACAGAAAATGAGTACCAAATTGCCTTTGGCTGAAAAAGAGGACCAACTCAGGAGGCAAAGATCCTCATAAGTTCTAGCTTGGAAACTGAATAACAAACACAACAAGCAGCAGGACAAAAATTCATTGAGTACCAAATTTGAACAGCTTCAAAGCAGTGAGGGCACAAGAGACATAGCCTATGAAGAATAAAGAGATAAACAGGACAGTAATTTGAAAATAAAGATATTACATGAATGTTCTTTGAAGAAAAGAAAATTTATGCCAACACAAAGAAAATATCCTTAAAGAAAGGTCGAAAGGCACAGAACATATTTCTAGGAAACTGAAACTTCTGAAAGCAGTGAAAAATATTTAAAAGTTTCTAAAACTTTCATCAGTCAAGGTTATAAATCAGTGAAGACAAAAATGGCAAACATAAAAACTACAGGACGTTTTTTAGCAGAAGTGCAATGAACTATCTTCTTCGTTGGTGAAGAATTTACCACAAATACTTCGGTATTCTGAATAAAATACCACTGATCCTCAAAGTAGACAATGTCAATTAATGAGGGGAAGAAAAAAGGCTAAGAAGTCAGAAGTGACAAAAATACTACTAATTGGTTAATCTCAATTGAAATCAGAGCTGATACTGACATATTTTTAAATAATGGAAAATGAGCTTTAAAACTATATTAAACAATTAGGTAAAAGGAATAAACTAAAATTAATTTTTAAAATAAAACATGTCAAAAGACTCTTTAGAAAATGATAGAAAAAAAGAATATCAAAATATGCACACATACATATATTTAATAAACTTAATATATAAAATAAATCAAAATAATTATACATGATCATGTCATATATAAAGATAGTGAGCACTGATCACTCAACTTTTCACTTTAATAATGTGTATCTTATTTAAATAAGCTATATAATCCTGTAAACTTTTGCTCTTGCTTTTCTTGTTCATAAAGTTTTCTATTTTACATCTATAAAACTATCACAGCTTTAAGTCAGACCTCAATTCAGTGGGAAAAATAATTTGGTTCATCTGAGCTAGTATGTCAGCAATGAATACACTGTTAGCATCTCATAAAAGTTAAAGCTACATTAATAATTCAGAAAATCTATATTAGTGACAGCAAAGAACACTACACTTTCACACACCATAACAGATGTCAACATTTGCACATCTCACTTTCAGACACTTGTTTCTTTATTCATGCTTTCTTTTTTACCATAAGCACTGCACACTATATAATTACTCTATCACTCAGTTACATCTCCACATTTTCCATTTATAACTCTAGTGAAATCAAATTATCAAATAAGACCATGACTAATCATTTCAGAAAATGAGAACATTCCAAAAGGGATGTTCACACAAAGTTCAAAATTTATCCTACCAGTAAAACGAAAAAAGGGACAAACTTTTTTTAAGTTCATTATATTGTGATACAACTACAGCAGTTTAAGTTTCATTGAAAGACATGGAGCCATGAAGGCATTCTCTGCTGTTATGTTCGATGAAAAATTCAGAATTTCATAATTTCCTTTATAATAAATTTGAATCTGAAGGATTAGGTGTTCCGTTTATGGGCCGAATTGGTAACTATAGCTTCAGCTAGTGCACAGAATGAGAAAGTATGTATAGGCAAAGTGGGATATATGAAAACAGGGGAATTAAAAAGTTGAAAAAGGAGATTCAAATGGAAAGGCTGACAGAGTTTATTACAATGTGAAATTGTTTCTTTTGCTATTAATTGCAAATTTCACTATAATCTGATAATATGTGTGGGATTATTTCAATTCTTTTGCAATTACTTAGCTATGACTTCACCTTAGCATGTTGCCTTCTAACTAAGGCAACGTTCAAAAGAAAGAAAATAGCAAGGACTAGGGCTTCATCAAAAAGGTTATATACCACAATCAAGAATGACTATCCCAGGAATGCATGCACTAGTCAATAAATGTAATACATCCTGCTAACAGAACCAAGGACAAAAACTGTATGATTGTCTCAACAGATGCAAAAAATATGTTTGACAAAGCCCAACACATATTCATGATTAAAAAAAAAAAAAAACACAGAAAATTAGAATGGTCTTTATCTAATATAAGCCATGTGTAACAACCAACAGCCAACATCTTATTAAGTGGATAATGTCTTTTACTATAATAATTTTTTTTTTAATTTTTTTTTTTGGTTTTTTGAGACAGGGTCTCACTTTGTGGTTCAGGCTGGCCCTGAGCTAAGCCTCAAACTCACATCACAGCAATACTCCTGCCTCTGCCTCCCGAGTGCTGGGATTACAGGCGTGGGCCACCATGCCCAGCACTGTAGTATGTGCTACTGGTTGCTGCTGAACGTGAGTCTCCACACCCAGTATGGTATGTGGTTACCGGGGATCGAACTCAGGTCCTTGCGCTTGCAAGATAGGCGCCAGAACCACTGAGCTAACTACCTGGCCCTGTAATAATTTTTACTTAATCATGTATATATGTACCTGTATATACGTATACATACTAAGGATGCACTCATGGTAGAGGGCCCAAGTTTAATCACTAGTAAAGCAAAAGAAAAAGAAGTTCACGTTGGCCTCAAACTCTTAAGTTCACACAACTTCTCACTTTACCAGAAACTAATACTAAATAAATGGTCCATCACCTTCAGGGCTATTTAAAATATTTATGTAATTATGATTATTGTAGTAGTCCACTAGTCATAGACACAAATAATAATTAGTGGAAATTCTAGCACTAGATGAACTTAGTAATGAAACCAGCTCTCAGGTTTTTCTTGGCTTTAGTTGAGCTAAATTACGGCTTCTTAAAAAGAAATGTCACACTGACATAATATACCTTTGAAACCAACAATGGTGAAGATCCATCTTGCCTCTAAAGTTTAGGACAAATATATCTTTCTTAAAACTATAAAGAAAAAAAATTGATGGCAACATGCACTATGCAGATTTTAATATAATTTTTTCAATCACTGATTAATTAGCACTTGGACTAATGGCTCAAAAAGCTTTAGATCTAGTATCCCTTATCTATAAAACGCTTATAAGTGGTGTCAATCAACTAGGAGAGTGAAATATTCTCTTAATTTACTGAATTTGACTTTGCTTGTGTTTTTAATCAATTCTGAAGCTAAAGGATACCCTCTCATATGAGAACTAATTATCTGATTTATATCATGTTATTTGTTGTAGTACTGTATATTACCCTGTAAGCAGAAACATTTCATGACTCTAGGCTTAGTAACATAAAATATGATGAAGAAGGTTTTTTAAAAATGTATTTTCTTCATGTATTGTCACACTAAAAAAAAAAGTGCTTGACTCAAAACAGCAGTTAATAAGAAAGCATCAGCAACAAATTACCAAGATCCTATTTAGTGGATTCCAGGTATTTTTATTATCTAATTAAATTTCTCATAACAAAAGAATAATTTAAAAGGAACAAGGTATCCTTGATAAGCCACTGTCTCATACATTGTAATGTTACAAGTATTTGGAATGGCATTAATTCTGTTCACCTTGAATTATAGTAATTAATGTACTTATTTATGTGAAGACCTTACTTTATCTACCTCTGTTATACTGGCAGAATCTTTCTAAAGAATCACCCTCACATACTTGGTAGTAAATATAAACTCTTAATTGTTATGACCCCAAAATGGACAAAATACTAAATTGACACATATTTCAAACTTTTGAAAACCATTAAAAGTATAAAAAACCAGCTATTGCTTTTGCCATTATCAGAAATTCAACTGAAGTAACTCAGACTGGAAATCAGAGGACCTTGGTAATACAAGTTTGGACATAAGATTGTCTCTGTTTCTCAGAACCAGACATGCCCAGACTGCTGGCTACATGTGAGGAAATGAGAATTTAGGATCCGGAGCCAAGAATTTAAAAAGAAAAATCAGCTGCCTGTTAAACTTTAAAATGGAAAAGTCCTCAAGAAGAAATAATAGTATACCTTAATTAAACGTCTATATTAGTAAATGTTTATATTTTAAGTTAGCAGAAATGTTTAAATATGTGATCCTTATGTATTCAATACAAAATCAACTTTTAATGTCAATAGCATCTGCTACAAGACCAAAACTTCCGATAACAGTGAATAGTAATAATAAACAATAAGGTTGAGGTGAAAAAAAAAATCAACAAAGTCAAAGGAAACATCTGAGATAGAAATTCTTTAATTTTTATTAAGTCTAAATTTGAAAGTATATTCCATCGACAAATTTTATTTTTTATTTTTTATTTTTTTTAGGTTTTTTGAGACAGGGTCTCGCTTTGTGGTTCAGGCTGGCCCTGAGCTCAGCCTCAAACTCACATCACAATCCTCCTGCCTCTGCCTCCCAAGTGCTGGGATTACAGGCGTGAGCCACCACGCCCAGCACTGTGGTATGTGGTACTGGTTGCTGCTGGGTGTGAGTCTCCACGCCCAGTATGGTATGTGGTTACCAGGGAATCGAACCCGGGCCCTTGCGCTTGCAAGACAGGCGCCAGAACCACTGAGCTAACTCCCCAGCCCCTCCATCGACAAATTTTTGTTATTTATCTATATTTCTTTAGTAAGGTTCCTATAACAAATAGATGATTATTGAACCCCTTCTAAAATGGCCCACTGAATTGGAAGTTACTCTTAGAGAAACTAAATTCTCACTGGTTACAGTAATATGCAAGCAGTATTTTTTGTTTTTTACATATTTATTTATTTTGAGGTCCTAGGGATCAAACTTGGGTCCTTGTGTTTCCAAGGTAGGTGTGGTGCCATTTGAGCTAAATCCCTGGCCTTAATTTTTGTTTTTTTATGAAAGGGTCTCATTATGTTAGGCTGTGCGTGAACTCACTATATAGCTCAGGCTGGCCTGGAACTCACAGTCAACCTCCTGCTTTCAGCTCGCAAGTACTGGGAATACAAGAATGTGTCTCCAACACCTGGCTTCAACTACATTTTAGTAAATTATTTCTCAGAAAGAAATACACTATATTTTAAGTTGTTTTTATGGCGAGGGGGCTGTATATTTTTGTAGTAGCACATAATATGGGCTGAAATATATCCACTCAAGCCTCCCACCCTCCCAAGGCCTAACAGTATCTCTGAATATGACCTTAGACACAGAGCCCTTACACAAGTAATTAAAATAAGGTCACAAGGCTGAGCCCTAAGTCCAACATGACTGGTATGTTTCTAAAAAAAATGTGGATACAAGTAAGAAAGGCAGATAATGGGAAGCCACAAAGAAGATAATCATCTACAAGCCAAGCAGAAAGTTCTGGATCCAATCCTTGCCTCGTGGTTGGTAGAGGAAAACAAATACTGCCAGCATTATAATCATGAACTTCTGGCCTCCAGCACTGTGAGAAAATAATTTTCTGTTCTTAAACCCACCCAAACTGTTATAATTTCTAAAAGCAACTATATCAAACTGATATAGCATGTGCTTCACTGTTTAGTGTACTTCATTAAAAAATCCTAAGAAACAGCAGGGAACTCACACAGAGAAAAAAGCAAGCAATATATATAACTATCACTTCAAGACTATGTCTTTTGACCTAGATCTCAGAATGAGTCCTTGTATCATTCACACTGAATGACTCTAGTTTCTATTGCAGCTGGGCTTTGGGGTAAAAAAAAATTTTTTTTTGAGACAGGGTCTCATTTTTTGTAGTTCAGGCTGGCCCTGAGCTAAGCCTCAAACTCACATCACAGCAATCCTCCTGCCTCTGCCTTTTGAGTGCTGGGATTACAGGCGTGAGCCACCACGCCCGGCACTGTGGTATGTGGTACTGGTTGCTGCTTTGCGTGAGTCTCCACACCCAGTATTGTTATGTGGTTACTGGGGATCGAACCTGGGTCCTTGTGCTTGCCAAGAAAGGCGCTGGAACCACTGAGCTAAATCCCCAGCCCTAGGGTAAAATTTTAAGCAAAGGAAATGTTAAACAAAGGAAAAGAATCTTGGCCACACAATGTGCATCCCACTCCAAATAATAGAAGTCAAGGGTGCTTTACCACAAAGCTATATCTAGAGCCCCTTTTCCATATGAGAAAAGGTCTCATTAGATTGCCCAGATTCAGGCAATGTTATTACACTGGTTTAGGTTTTTATTGTTCTTCAGGTAGACTAGTGCTACCAAGTACTATAGCTGTGAGATCCATGATGGTGTGATTCTACATGGTGGATACTGGTCAAACATAAATGCAGAATGGGGACATAGGTCAGTGACAAAGCAATTGTTTAACATTTCAGAGGGGTGGTGAGCAGCATGGAAAATACAACTGTCACACAACCAGTACAGTGGTGTATAAAAAAGGTTTTTTATATACAGATCTTCACTCTTCTTTGTAACTGACTTGACAGTTTCTGATATGTACTTGTCATATGAGGTAATGAAGTTCATGCCTTATCCTTACGTTCTTTGGTCTGTATTATTGAGGGAAAGCACTTTACTCCAAAGGAACTGTTCTGCTCTGACCTCCGAGAGCCAAAGGCAGACCACAGTAAATTTAGATTAGGAAACAGAGATCAGGAAATCCAACTCCTCAGGCATGGAATCTAGTACAGTATCTGGTCTACACTAATAGGCTTGTCTAGATGTGTCAGTGTTACTAAAAAGGAAGTGAATACCTGTCTTCACCTTTTTGGGGGATAGTGGTGCTGCTGGGGACAAAAACCAGGTCACTGTACATACTAGGCAACTATTCTACCACTAAGTTACATGCATCAAAACAATGAGAGATTAAAATGGATATACAGGGCCGGGGAGTTAGCTCAGTGGTTCCGGCGCCTGTCTCGCAAGCACAAGGACCCAGGTTCGATTCCCCGGTAACCACATAACAATACTGGGTGTGGAGACCCACACCCAACAGCAACCAGTACCACATACCACAGTGCCGGGCGTGGTGGCTCACGCCTGTAATCCCAGCACTCAGGAGGCAGAGGCAGGAGGATTGTGATGTGAGTTGGAGGCTGAGCTCAGGGCCAGCCTGAACCACAAAGCGAGACCCTGTCTCCAAAAACCTAAAAAAAAAAAAGGATATACAATGATTCATACATTGTTTCGTCATCTTGTTCTAGAAAACTCATCCATCAATGTATCTTCTTTATATAAACCATGCACACATACTTCAGATATAGAACTATAAATAAAAACAACAGAATGATTAATACAAAAGTCTAAGTATTCATTTACCCTAAACTAGGGAAAGGGGAAGCAAAACGCGGGGTAAGAGAAACTAGGAATACTCTACGGGTAACAATTAAAAGAGTAGTTCATTTCATTATATAAATCTCTGTAAAACAACATGGTATGCAACTTACATTTTATACGTTTTGACTGATTTCTGTGTGCAGTATTGGGGTTTAAACCCAGGGCCTTCACATTAGACTGTTTCTCTAGACCTTTTTATAATGTTTTATTTTGAGACAGTTGTTAAATTGGCTGGCCTGGGCTCAAATTTGCAGTTCTCCTGCCTTAGTCTCTCAAGAGTGCTGTCATTTCAGGCCTATGCCATCATACTGGATTTCATATTTTTATTTTTATAGTGTTTCATAATTTAAAAAACACTTATTTCCCAAATATGCAGTATTAGGAATGAGATAGGGCAGGGGATTAACTCAGTGGTTCCAGTGCCCACCTTTTGAGTATAAGGTCACAAGGTGATCCCCAACACCAAAAAAAGAAAGCTAAGGATTTAGCTCAGAGGTTCCAGTGCCTGTCTTCCAAGTGCAAGGTCCCTAGTTTATCTAGGTAATCACATACAACAATTACAGGCATGGTGACTCACACCCACCAGTCATCAGTACCACATACCATAGTACCGGGTGTGTTAGCTCACGCCTATCATCCCAGCATTTGAGAGGCAGAGGCAGGAGGACTGCTGTGAGTTCAAGGCTTGACTGGGCTACACAGTGAGTTCAGGGCCAGCCTGAACTACAAAGCAAGATCCTGTCTCAAAAAAAAAAAAAAAAAAAAAAAAAAAAAAA
>PVIR01001427.1:0-14445 GCA_004026965.1 Petromus typicus | reverse complement strand
AATAGTATGTAGATCCATGAGATCCTGGCTTGACTGTCCCCATGAAAACAAGAATAAACTTTATTTCCAATTTCTCTTAAAAGCTGGAAATTTGGGGCTGGGGATTTAGCTCAGTGGGTCCAGCAACTGCCTTGCAAGTGCAGAGGTCCAGGTTTGACTTCCGGTAACCACATACAACAATGCCAGGTGTGGAGACTCATGCCCACTAGCAATCAGAACCACATTCCACAGTGCTGGGAGTGGTGGCTTACGCCTGTAATCCCAGCAGTTAGGAGGCAGAGGCAGGAGGACTGAATTCAAGGTTGAGCTCAAGGCAAGTCTGAATTACAACAAAAAAGAGAGACCCTGTCTCAAAAAAGAAAAAGCTGGGAAATTTATTGCAGTCTGAATCACTACTTTTAAAAATACCTCTTATGAGACAGATACCTCTAAAAGCCATTTAACAGTTTTAGTCAACATGTAAGAGTGAAATCCAATCTTGGGTTTGTTTGTGCACTTTTAGGTTATATTTTTCTGTTATACTCTCCACTTTCATTTGGAAGATCTGATGACATATTGTGGTATTATACACATGAATCCAAAATTTTTAAATCTCACTGATTATTTCAAATTTCAAATCTTAGCTAGAAATTTTAGAAGTTCTCCCTCAGAAAAGATTTTAACACACAAAAAAACTTAAGATAAAGGTGAATTTTACATATTGTTGCTGGACTAACAAAGAATGTTGGAAGTATAATAGTTATCTAAAATGTAAACTTCTCATGTTGAAGGGTTGTAGCTGATGAGTTTTTAGCAAGCAACTAGATCATTAGGGCTAAAACTTAATGAAAGGGTGACATTATTGGAGGGTAATGGAAACAGGAGTTATGGCCTAGTGAGAGGGAATAGATCATGGGGGTGTGATCTGGGGATTATATGTGTTTCCAGGTCTCTTCATCTATGGCTCTTCTCCATCTCTCTGCTTCCCACTTGCCATGAGATCAGCAGTTTAATCCACTATGTTCTTCTTCCATTGTGATGCTCCTGCCTTAAATTAGGTCCACAGCAATGAACTAGCTGATCGCAGACTGAATCTCCTGAAACTATGAACCAAAATAAACCTTTCTCATTTAGGTTGTTTCAGGTATTTTTTCATAATATAAAGTCTTAATCTTGCTTTTTTTATCAACACAGGAAGAAAACTGAAAATAAAAAGCATGCCAAAACTTGGAACATGGGAAGCGAGTCTTGGGCAAATGGATGTCTTATGAAATAAGGAGATAAAGAGTCAAATCTAAATCATGTATAATTTATTACAAAACAACATTATTTTAAAAACTAGATACTTGAGTATCAATCCTAACCATACAAATTAATTTCCCACTGGCTTCCATATGTTAATCACTATCACTATCTCCTGTGAAACTTTTTAAAAATTTAACATAAAAATTAGAAAATAAGACATAAACTATTATGAATATAATATTTAGGGTACAAAAGCAAACAAAGGTTTTCAGCACTCATCACCTTTTTCAATATTCTCATCAAGATTTTATTAAGGTTCTTTGGCTGCACATAAATACTCTACTGGACGCCTTAAGAATGTCACACTTGGTGGGAGTGTAGACTGGTACAACCACTGTGGAAATCAGTGTGGAGACTCAAAGAACTAGGATTAGAGGTTCCATTTGTTCCAGTTGTTCCCCTCTTGGGTATCTTTCCAAAAGAATTAAAAGCATCACACCACAGCAATATATGTGAGCTCATGTTTACAGCAGCAATTTTTAATAGCTAAATCTTGGAAACAGCTCAAATGCCCATCAAATGGAGATCAGATAAAGAAGATGTGGTTTATTCACAAAACAGAGTACTACTGTTAGCCATAAACAATAAGTTAGAGATATTTACAGCTAAACGGATGTACACTAAGGTCATACTTTTAAGTGAAATTAATAGGATTCACATGTGTAAATAGCTCTTCTGGTATGTGAAACTGCAAGAGTAAATGAGGACCGAAATGTTTAACAGATAATGTGAAATAAGAAGCAGAGGACCAAAAGGGTAAGGGAAATAAAGAAAGAGGTTGAGGAGGGAAAGAACAGAAGAAAAACATATATGAAAAGCAAATAAAAGGAAACAACAGTTTTTGTAAATGGAGAAAAGGAAGGGGAATGGGGGAATGCTACCTTCTGGCCTCCATAAACTGTTTCTCCTCTGCCAAGCTACCCTGCTTCACAGGCAGCTGATTATGGAGTGAAACATTTGTGAACCGTAACTTTGGGTATCAGGTATTTTGTCTCAGCAACGAGAGAAAAGTAATAAAAACAAAATGATTAATATGATTTCAATCTCTTATATTTAAGATTTTTTTGTGGCCTAATTTGTGATGTGTCCTGCAGGACATTGTGCTCGAGAATGTTAGTCATACTGATAATGAGCAAAATGTTTTGCGTATGTCTTTGAGGTTCATTTGGTACTGTTATTCAAATCCTGTTTCCTTGTTGATTTTTTGTTTGGTTGTTCTAATTCAAAACATCATTTGGACTTTGGAGAAAAGTCAAAAGTAGCAAAGAGCCAGACAGGTAAAAGATGTGGACAAGAACACACCATGATGTTTTTAGATGCCTACCTTCCCATTTAATGGTACTCAGCTGCAGCACTCCCCGAATTGCTGACCAACATAAAGATACTCATGAAAAAGAACTTCCAGAACTGCCAGCTTCATAAAGTGTCTTTGGTTATTCTGTCATACAGTTGAATCAAATACGCACACACACACACACAACAACAACAACAGAAACAGAAGAATATGGAGCAACAAAATGCCTACAAAAATTTTCAACGCCCTGAAAGCTTACCCATGGGGAACCAATGTGGAGAACATCAAAAGCCAAACACTGAAAAGTTACTGATCAAAAAGATCAATAACATATTTGAAGATGATATAACTAAATAACTAAAGATGATATACCTAATGAATAACAAATATAATAACAATTATAATAATAAATAATGGACTTCATAAAGAAAATGACAAGTAAGTTTATAGAAGACACTAATAAGCTAGCTGAGCTACATAAAACTACACAAAACATGAAGGATCAAATTAGCAAAAAATTAAGAGTTCATGAAAGTGATTAATTGGAAATATAGGAAATATACAATTCTGTTTACACTATGGGTATGAAGATTAACCAATGTGAAAACAGAGTGTGAGAGCTAGAAGATATGCTTGATGTATCTGACCACATAATCAGAGATCTGTTAAAACAACAGAACATGGAAAATAGATGCAATGGCTGCTAGATAATGGGGAACAGGCAGATTAATTGGAATTTGTGAAAAATCCGAAGTGAGCACAAAGTTGAGAAAAACCTGTTTTAGAGGAATGACAGCAGAAAATTTTCCAAATACAGGGGGGAAAAAAATACACAAATAGCCAAAATGAAAGACCAATTCCATGACATATGATGGTCAAAAAAAAATCCCGTAACTCTAACACTAGAAAATTAAAAGGTGCTAGAAGAAAAGCAACAAATCACTTTTAAAGGTAATTCCATTAGAATTATTTCAGACTTCTCAAACCTGAAAAGGGGAGGAGAGCTTTGAGTAAAGTATTTCAAGCCCTATAAGAAAACAACTTCCAACTCAGATTATCCTTCAAAATAGATGGAGAAATGTCTTTCAGGAAAAAGAATCTCTAAGAAATTCATGACTACCGAAGCAGAGCTCTAAAAACTTGTCAAGGAAATCTTGGAAAGAGATGATGCCAACAAGACCAAAAGATTTAGAAGAATGAATTTATTAGGCAGAGTAAGCAGTTTAGCACAATGGGAAAAAAAAAAAAAAAAAGGAATCAGCAACAGGAAAACAATGCTAAGAAAGGAGTAAGTTAACACTTTTCAGAAATAACTCTCAATGTTCATGGTCTCAGTTCCTCTAAATCAAAAGACACAGATAGAGTGGTAGAATGAACACAAAACCCAGCAGTTTGCTGTATACAAAAACACACTTATTCCAAAAAATCCACAGACTAAAAATTGGAAGATGGAATCCAGTATCTGATGCAAGAAGAAGATCACTTCATATTGGTTAAAAGGAAAATTTAACAGGATGAGAATTATAATTATTTCTGCACTGCATAGAAGTGTAATTTCTTAAACACTATTGGATATATAAATTCGTAAACTGAAGTACTACTGTTTCAACAAGAGTGTTCACCCAACAATGGATATAATCTTCTTAGAGGCACTTACAGCTTTATGTAGAATAGATCAAATACAAGCATATAAAGAAAAAAAATTAAAATTATCCCATGCATACTATAAGATCATTGTGAAATAAGACACATTTAAGAGTCCAGAGTGCCAACCATTACACTACGGAACCTCTGAAAGTAAAAATCAATGAGTAAGAAAGCACAGAAATTCTGCAAACAAGTGAACATTAAACAATATATTCTTGAATAATCAATGAGTGGCAGATGATATCAAGGAAGAAATTAATCCCTAGAATCAAATGATAATACCAGTACAACATACAAGATCTTGTAGTATGAAAGCAGTCCTAAGAAGGAAATTTATACCTGTGAATGTCCCGATATGAAACAGAACAAACCCAGATAACCTAATAATATAGCATTTCAAGGTAAGAGAGAACAAGAACAATTCAAATCCAAAACTAGTACAAGGATGGGAATCATAAGGGTCAGAGGTAAAATGAAAGAAATCAATGAATCAAAGATATGCCTCTTCAAAAGAAAAAATGAAACAGACAGGCCTTCAGTCAATCTTGCAAAAAGAAGAAAAGAGAAGGCCTATACCAAAGCAATGAAAAAAGACAAATATTACATCTAGAATATTATTAGGAACCGGAAGATTATTAATACTAATAATTTGAAAGCCTGTACTTCAATAAACTAAGAAATCAAAAGAAATATTCTTAGAAGCATATGAAATAAGAAGACACAAAAATCCTGAATAATCCAGTAGTGTATTGGAGGAATAAGAAACCTACCAAGTAATGAAAGCCCAGAGGTCAATGGATTTATTACTAAATTGTACAAGAACTTCAGAGAAGATCTAACAATATTCCTATGATTTTTTTTTAAAACAAAACTGAAAAGACTACTTTTACTAATGGGAAATTAACATTACCTCGACTCAAAATCCAGAAAAGGATTCAGTTAAAAATAAATTATAGCCAATCTCTATAATAAACAATGATATAAAATTTATCAACACGATATTGTCAACAGACTACAAATCATCTCAGAGATCATACACCAGCATCAAGCAGGCCTCATCCCAAGGGATGCTAAGATGGTTCTACATACATAATTCAATAAATGTAATATATTGTGTTTTTTAAAAAATCACATAATCATCTCAACAGATGCAGAGAAGGGCAATGACAAAATCCAACATCAATTCATGATTAAAATACTGAGGAAAATAAGTACAGAGAGACCCTTTCTAAATTTGATATAAGCCATTTATGACAAACCTACCAATATCACATTGTTAAGAGTCATCACCTTAAAAAAAAAAAAGGCCCCTAAACTGTGCCAGATATAAAATGGCTCACTTTACCATGCACCACCCCCTACATGGTGCCAGGTCCAAAATGGCTTCTTTTCCTGTGTGCAGCAGAGGACAGCCCATCTCAAACCTACCACACAGGGCAAGCCAATCCTGATCTGTCACAATGCTATCCCAACCCTCAAGTCCCCAAAACACCCCTACTCCACTTCCCAAGGCCTCTCTCACTACTATTTGACATAGCCCTGCAGCTTTTGTGTCCATTAAAGCCTTGCAACAGGTGTTCCTATTTTGGCTTGCTTTTCTTTCATACATTAAATGTGGGAAAACGGATAGGTTTCTCTATAAAATCAGGAAGACAAGGATGTACACTAACACTACTACTGTTCAAGAGAGTACACCAAACATCAACCAAATTAATCATATGACACAGCTGTGACCCTTCTAGACATATTCACAAGAGTTAAGGAGTTAGTATAGTTAGTATATTATTAAGTTAAACAGTATAGTGATAAATGAAAGCATATCCACGTTTATAGTAGGATAATTTATAATAGCTAAACCTTGGAAGCAAGGTAGGTATGGGAAACAGGGAGAAAGATAAACCTTTTAAAATTGAGGAAAGTATGAAGGGATGGAGAAGTGTGAAGGAGAGGTAAAAAGAATTAAAATCTGCTGTGTACATTTCTCAACTCCCCAGGAGGAATGTAATCATTTTGTACAGTAAACATGTACTAACGAAAAAGAAGTAAAAAGCAATGAGATAGGCATGTATCTCAGTGGTAGAATGTTTGCCTAGCATGCCTAAACTACATGGTTCACTTTCCTATACCACAAATACCCAAAATAAGTAATAGATGGATAAAAGCT
This sequence comes from Petromus typicus, assembly GCA_004026965.1. Classification (NCBI taxonomy): domain Eukaryota; kingdom Metazoa; phylum Chordata; class Mammalia; order Rodentia; family Petromuridae; genus Petromus; species Petromus typicus. Next base: position 8,056 of record PVIR01001427.1, on the reverse strand, counting down.
ATTCGATACTGCTAAAGCGAACAAATAAACTGGAAATAACACTATAGCAAATTTAGCAAGAAGAAATGCCTAAGAAATGTGCATATGAAGTGATCTATTAAGTCTAGCAAGCACATCTGAGTTCCACTATAGAAGAGAAAGCTAATGTACCACCGATGAGAAATCTTTTAAAGCTTTCAGTGATACTAATAGACCACAGTGGCATGTGTGTCACAGGTTCACCATCACTGTAATACTGTACTCTGAGCAGTAACAAGCACGACCATGTCTTCATGGGACATACAGTCTAGGAAGAGAATTATCTATCAAATAATCTTGCTCTCTCCATGAATATAATATGTGTATAATACCTGTACTAAATAAAATTAGGAAAATGTAGTGAGCATTTTTCTCAAAGTAGAAGATAACTATACAAAGCTCTTCCAAAGAAATATCTGAAGCATGTATCAAGTTAACTAAGAAAAATATTCATGGCAAAAACTATATGCAAAGGCAAGGAGGTAAAAGAAAGTATGGCTTTTCAGGAATTTAAAGAAAATCAATAGTGAAAGGCACAACTACTTATAGTGGTAATGGTTCATAAAATTAGGACAAGATGATGCAAAGTCTCATAAATTATTAAGTATGGCCATTTGAAATAAGATAAGTGAAGACTAAAGGAATTTAAATGAAGTAGGTGTAGGGAGGAAACAGATGTTCATTTAAACAATATATTCACAATAATTAACTTCCTCTTTTGGCAACCAAAGAACTTTGGATATCCTTTTTCAAAAGTCTCACTGAGATTTTTTTTTTTTCTTTTTTTTTTTGAGACAGGGTCTCACTTTGTAGTTCAGGCTAGCTCCGAGCTCAGCCTCAGACTTTCATCACCACAATCCTCCTGGCTCTGCCTCCGGAATGCTGGGATTACAGGCGTGAGCCACCACGCCTGGCACTGTGGTATGTGGTTCTGATTGCTGCTGGGCGTGAGTCTCCACACCCAGTATTGTATGTGGTTATGGAGGATGGAACCCAGGCCCTTGCGCTTGCAAGGCAGGTGCCAGAACCACTGAGCTAAATCCCGGCCCCTCACTGAGATATTTTCATAGTAGTCAGACACTCAACTGCAAACATAATTATATTTTAACTATGAAGTACTCTACTATAAGTAGCTTAAAGGTCATTATGCATCATCTGCCTCAGTGGTATAAAATTATCACTAAGAGATAGAACTAACAGTATCTTTTTTTTTTTTCCAGTACTGGGGATAAACTCATAACCTTGTATTTGCAAGGCAGGTAGCAATGCCACTGAACTAAATCACTGGTCATACCATCTTAATTTTTTAATTTAATAAAATCTTACATTTTAATCTAAAATTGCTCATTTTTCATTATTTTAAGATAGTTTGAATTTTTGATATTTAAATTTCTGAATGCATCCTACTATTTACTGCACCTATCTAGCTGAATCTTGGTCTTTTTAGGCTTTTCTCAGCTTTAACCAGTTCTTTACATTTTTCATTTTCTAGCTGTCTAGATGTCATCATATTATGTTAACTACTTATTACAGATGAGATTAGCAGGTTAAATTGAATTTTATATATACTTGTGTATTTCATTTTTCCTATAGTTTTAAAGATATATTTGTGCCATATTAACTATCTTCTATATTTGGTTTCTTTTATCATTATTGTTTAAAGTATTTTAAATTTACTATTTCGATTCATTCCTCTTAAATTTAAGTTTTGATCCATCAGAATTTGAAATAAATGTCTTCTATCACATCATTGAATAAGATAGAGATTTTGTTTTTTAAAGATTTTTAGAGTGAGTGATCTTTCTCATTTGTGTTGCCAGTTCTAGCTGAACATCTTTATTTCTATATCCTGAGATAATCACAGATTCACAAGAAACAAGGGAGAAAATATACAGGGGGATCCTTAAGGATCCTTCACTCAGTTTCCAGATGCTATGTGAAAGTAACATCCAGTAAAGCTGGCGTAATACCAAAATCAGAGAATTGACAAATCATGAAAAAGCCATTCTCATTTCTCCAGTTTTACATTCACTTGTGTGTGTGCATGTGCACAAAGCAGGGAGTAGTCTCTGCAGTTTGATCATACACACTAACTCATGTACTAGCTCACCAAACAACAGGAATTTTCCACCTCTACAAAGATACCTACTACCTCCACCTTTTATATACGTAGTACTTTTACCATTTATAAAATCCTGGGGCTGGGGAGGCAGGAAGAGTGATATATCGCTGGTAATCCTAGCACAGTAGAAGTTGGATAGAACAGGAAAATTGAGAATTCAAGTCTAGCCCAGGCAATTTAGCTTTCAAAATATAAAGTGTTAGGGACAAGGGCAGAAGCCGTTGAATCAATCCTAATACTGCCACAAGACAAAACACCATCACAACAACAATAACCCCTACACACAACTCCCTTGGGGTTAAAAGTAGCTTAATGGCAGAGCAGTACATTACAGTAGAAAGGCCCTGGGCTGGATACTCCAGCACTGCCAAAAACCCAAGAAAGAAAGACCTGACTTGAATCACAGCTTACACTGATGTATGTTAAGACCAACTATACAGCTATTTTTGGAAGACAAACATTTGGAAAAAGGAAGAGGCCAAAAGCTGAGTAGCAAGAAAAGAGGATTTTTTTGAAGAACAGTTGTGTGACAGGAGTACTAGGTTAGGGGAAAAAAAAATGAAAAGAAAATTCTGTAGAAATTTTCTTTGTGTTTTATGATATTGTCTCTATTTATTCAAAAGATATAATGGATGTTCCCATGCATTGTCTTCAAATACTACACACATAATACTGAGATAAGTATCAGGTTTGGAGTCAAGCAGGTCCAAATGAATCTGGACTACACAGAAAGGAATTTACAGATTATCTGATTAAAAGCCCAAAGGAAAACATGAAGAACAAAAAAACCCATAATCTAGCTGAAATACTAGAGTATATGCATCACTGTTTTTCTAAAATAATACTTATTTGGTGCTCCAATTATTTATACATTCTTCAAATAAGACTGATAACAGGGTTTTGTTTTTTTTTTTTAGGTTCTTTGAGACAGGGTCTCGCTTTGTGGTTCAGGCTGGCCCTGAGCTCAGCCTCAAACTCACATCACAGCAATCCTCCTGCCTCTGCCTCCTGAGTGCTGGGATTACAGGCGTGAGCCACCACGCCCGGCACTGTGGTATGTGGTACTGGTTGCTGCTGGGCCTGAGTCTCCACACCCAGTACGGTATGTGGGTACCGGGGATCAAACCTGGTCCTTGCACTTGCAAGACAGGCGCTGGAACCACTGAGCTAACCCTCCAGCCCAATAACAGAGTATTTTGAGACAAGTCTCCCTATGTAGTTCAGGCTGGCCTTAATCCTCCTGCCTCAGGCTCCCAAAGTGGGGGGAGGGGTGTTAACAGACATACACTGCAACTCTGCCAAAAATGAGGGCTTCTAGTGTTCCAAAGAGGAAAGAGAATGATAAGCTTAAAACCAATGATTTTACAAGATAAATTATTAAAACATTATTAGAATGTACATAATACACACAGCAGTAGATAGTAGTGATATATCATAGCTGTATGGATTACAAAAGCAAAACATTGAATGCTGACACATACATACCACCAGTACACAGGTACTATGACCATTAAGCTTCATAGGTCACGAAACACAAGACAAGTTTTACCTACAAACAGGTCTGCCCAAATACTACATATTTCCTGGCATTACTCACTAAAGCATGGGAGCACAGACATTTAAAATGATTAAAACATTTCTGAATCTTTAACAATTCTTCCACCAGAGAAGGCTAGACCTACTCTCTTCACTCTGAAAGTCAATTATTTTGATATACAGTTTATCTTCAAACTCTCTAAAGACAACCTAGGAAAGCATACTTACATTCCTTAAAATCCCTAGGGAATCTCAAGGTTAACACATTTATTTTGGACTTAGTTTAGAAAATACTGCAGTGCTTAGGTCAGATATTTTCTCACTTAATACGGCTACATTTCAACTTCATAACTTTAAGACATCAAGGTTTGTACTTACTTTTTGTAAAATTTTCAAAATAACAAATTTCTCACATCAAACAGCAAGGACTCATATTGAATAGTAATTCATTCTTTATTTTTCTTTTTTTATGAGACAGAGTCTCGCCTGGTAGTTCAGGCAGGCCCTGAGCTCAGGCTCCAACTCACATCACAACAATCCTCCTGCCTCTGTCTCCTGAGTGCTGGAATTACAGGCGTGTGCTTATTGTATATGGTTACTGGGGATCAAACTGGGCCCTTGCGCTTGCAACACAGGCACCAGAACCATTGAGCCAAATCCCTGGCCCTTTTTTTTGGAGGGGGGGGGGCGAAGGGTCTTGCTTTGTAGTTCAGGCTGGCCCTGAGCTCAGCCTCCAACTCACATCACAGCAATCCTCCTGCCTCTGCCTCCCGAGTGCTGGGATTACAGGCATGAGCCACCACGCCCCGGGACTGTGGTATGTGGAACTAGTTGCTGCTGGGCGAGAGTCTCCACACCCAGTATTGTATATGGTTACCGGGGATTGAACCCAGGTCCTTGCGCTTGCAAGACAGACACCAGAACCACTGAGCTAAATCCCTGGTCCCCCAAGTTATTTATTTTTTAACATTCAGTCATTTAATACTAAAATCAGAAAATTCATTTATTCAAAAATAAGTACCAACAGAATAGTTTAAAGTCACCGCATTTATTAAAAGTGAATTGGGGCTGGGGAGTTAGCTCAGTGGTTCCCGTGCCTGTCTTCCAAGCACAAGGGCTGGGTTCGATTCCCCAGTAACCATATACAATATTGGGTGTGGAGACTCACGCCCAGCAGCAGCCAGTACTACATATCACAGTGCTGGGTGTGGTTGCTCATGCCTGTAATCCCAGCACTCGGGAGGCAGAGGAACGAGGATTGCTGTGATGTGAGTTTGAGGCTGAGCTCAGGGCCAGCCTGAACTACAAAGCAAGACCCTGTCTCAAAAAACCTTAATAAACAAATAAATAAGTAAATAGCTTGGTGCTTATCATATAGCAATTAAGTAACATAAAGATAGATAAAAGTAAAAATGTCTCTAGGACTTTACTGGGTTTATTCCCAGTTTTATTAATCACATGTCTTAAATTTATAACCCAGTAATATTAGGCTGTCTGGCAAATATAGAGATCAAAATCTAAAACAAAACAGTAGAAAAAAATCTCTATCATCAATTGACCATGATACAAGGGTTGGAACCCAGGCTCTCAGGTATGCTAAGCAAATACTCTACCACTAAGCTACACTACATACTTATTAAACACATGTAATTTAGAAAATTATTTACTATACATTTAGCTTACTGGTTCATTTTATTATTATTTACAAGACTCAGAAATACTGCTATGTAGAAATTATCAGAAAGAAGTTGAATCCAGAAAACCTGAAATTTCTTTCAGTCTTTAAGTACATTAGAATGCCCTTATATTCATTCATTCGGTGTTTAATCAATAACTAAGTTTCAGATACTACGTTTCTACTGAAAATACTCTAAATCCACTATTCCTATCTTTACCCATGTAAAAATAAAACTGCACATCATAAAAATCTTGGATATATTTATATATAATTCCAAAATTACAATCAAGCCTCAGATGACTAAAGACTCAAGATCCTTCATTAAGTATTGATCGTTAAGCATAAGGCACTAAAAAAGGTATAGAAAATGCTTTTTGAGTGAGCTTGGTTTGGTGACTATCACTGCAGATTGAATGCATGAAGGTAAAATCATTTTGCTGGAGGACTCTTAAATGCCAATATTTGCTGTTCTTTTCCCAGGGAAGATAATCCTCTTAATCATTTGCCTGGGGGTGCACACTTGACTGATCCTACTCTAAGGTCAGAATGAAAGAAATGATGCTCAAGGAAAAGTCTAAAGAGATTCTCAATTTAGTTTCTTCTATTCCACAAGAAATTCTAATATGTCAAGTGATCTTGACACCTTCTCAAGATCCTTCAGAGAACAGAAGCAGTGAGGAAAACTTTAAACAACCATTAAGAAAAAGTATGAGTAAAGTGGACATTAATAGGCTCAAAAGAAAAGTCAATGGTTGGGCAGGCCAATGAAAGGCCCCACTGGTTCCTGTTCATTAAACAATCTTAGGCAAGTTTTGCCTAGACGTTCTAGAACTCTAAATCCAAAGTTACCTGAGCAAGCTGTTCATAAAGGCCAGAAGTAAAGGACTACGTCTTTGCAAGCCCTCCTGTCGACCCACAGTCAAATGCATATAAAATGGATAAAACAGGGGCAGAGATGTTTCTGGAACTACTTGCCACAGAATCTCCATCCACAGAGGTTATAAATATACTGGCGAAATCCTAGTAGAAAACAAGTAATTCTGACAGACTTAAAAGCAAATCTCAATCTTCATTGTATTGTACTCTATTATGATTTGAACTACCATTTTTTATTACAAAATACTACTTTTCTGTACTAAATTAAGAACAGATACTAAATACTGACAAAACACAAAAATTAGTTCTATTAAAAACATTACCAGAGGGGCCGGGGATTTAGTTCAGTGGTTCCGGTGCCTGTCTTGCGAGCACAAAGGCCCGGGTTTGATCCCCGATAACCACATACAATAATGGGCATGGAGACTCAACCCAGCAGCAATCAGAACCACATACCACAGTGCCGGGTGTGGTGGCTCACGCCTGTAATCCCAGGGTTCGGGAGGCAGAGGCAGGAGGATTGCTGTGATGTGAGTTGGAGGCTGAGTTCAGGGCCAGCCTGAACCACAAAGCGAGACTCTGACTCAAAAAAAAAAAAAAAACAAAACAAAAAAAAAACCCAGAAATTTAAATAAGCTTACTAAAGTAACTTACTCAAAAAACTATTTCTACAACAATAATGAATGATATTATTACATTAAAGTTTCTAATCTGTTACAATTTTTTTCAGTGGGGGATGGCCCTGATCCTAACTACTGAATCCAATACTATTTTTATTTTCTGAAGACAACTTTGTTGGGCAACATTTCAATTTCCTTTAAAAACTGGCTTCCATTACTTTATAAGATTTTCTAGATATTTGGACACTAATAACTTCTATTTGTCGTTTCTCTAAAGTATACCCCAAAAATATTTTTTTTTTTTTTGTAATGCTAGGAATTAGACCCAGGGCCTCAAGCATGCTAGGCAAGCACTCTGTAGCCATGGGTGATGAGGCTGCTCCTAGATTCCTGTACACAAGCAACAAAGAAGTGGACATAGCAATCAATGATTAGAAAAGAGCTGCCAAATTTTAATAGGGTTACCGTAGTTTGAGTACTAGGCTTGTGCCAGTGGAAAGGAAAATGGTAGAAGCACTGAAGGCACTGGGTTTAACAATTTATAATGTTGCTCTACGTCTAGAATGCCTCTCATTGGGACTTCCAAAGCAGGACCAACAATGGAGTTGTCACAGTGAGTCATATTAGATGTGTGTTCTTTCCTGTAATTCACTGTGTTATATAAATGAATGTAGGTGCACAGTCTATATGCACAAACTTTCTCAATGAGCTCTGAGTGAAGAAGGATCATCGTAGGTCATGTCAGCCTGCCAGCAGCTCAGGTATGCACATAAGAAGCCTGGCTGGGTATTTCAGAAAATTCTAAGGTAGCCTCAAATATTTACTCTTTAGGTAATGTAGGCCCAAGGGCAAAGGTTTAGGAGTTGGGGCACTGCCCAGGTTCAGAGGAGTGAAGCAGGGCGGTCCCACAGGCTAAATGTACTATGTATATTACTACCATTACAAACCACAATGTACTATGTATATTACTACCATTACAAACCACATTCCCAGACCCAAACTTAGAATTTTTTTTTTAATTTATTTTTTTATTATCTTTATTGGTACATTAAATATACACATCATGATTGCACTCCATAATGGGGATTTGTACCAGTATAAGACACAACTTAATTCTCATTTTTTCCCATAGCCCCACCCACCCTACCACCCCCCCATATATATAAAATTTGTTTCCTTACTTTTTTGTTACAATCTCAACATTGT
>PVIR01001426.1:61167-124125 GCA_004026965.1 Petromus typicus | reverse complement strand
AACAAAGGCCAAAGATGCTCACACGCATAAATGGTCAGGGGAATGCAAATCAAACTGACAATGAGATATCGAAGAGGAAAATCTAAAAGCACAATGACATAATGGCTGGTGGGGACTGGGGAAAAGCTGCAGTTGCTGCAAACGTAAGTTATTTCAGAACTTCTGAGCATAAATCTGGTGAGTTCTGTTAGAATTTAGGAAGTTCTGTTGAAGTTTTTATCTAAAATATAAATTTTGCGTGTGAAATATTTTCATGAGACTCACCTTCCTAAAACTGGAAATCCATGAGGCAGAAATGAAACTATCAAATCCTAAGGACAGATGTTGAAAGATTCTGATTGTCATTTTTTCATAATCAAAAATTGAAACATAGGTGGCACACAAGGACCACCACTTCCTTCCCAGCCTCTCTGGAGGTTTGGTTGAGACCATGGAATGGGGTCGTGGAGAATGGACTGGGGATAGGTGACGCAATCAGGAAGCCTCTCCTGTCTGTTGGTTCTCAGGGGTGACTCTGAGAGTCCAGGATGGGAGATGGAAGGAACTCTGTCCCTGACTCAGCACTGGGAGGAGACAGGCCAATAGCGGCCTCACCTCACTGCACTAGGACAGGAACACTGCAATTTCAGCATTTCCTGGTGACCACAGGATCGACTTCTCTCTCTAATGAATGGGCTGGAGGAAGAGACCGCAACTCAGACAGCACAAATACTGACTCAGGCTGGACCAAAGGTTTTCATGGTAGGGGAGGAGAAAAGTGAAATGCAGAAGAGATGTTTGAACACTGAGCGGACACCCTATGAAAGTGTGTGTGCTGTGTCCATGTGCGTGTGTGCAGTGTATGTGTGAGGACACATGACCATTTGGAAACATCGACAGGTACTACCTGCCTGATCATGTGGGTTGAGGGACAGAGGAAGAAAGGCTGGTATACCGAGAGGAACCCAGAAGCCAAATGGAAAAAGAACATTAGCAAAAACAGTTCACATCAGCACATGTTTGTGCTTATGAATATGCAGGTTTGAACATAAAAATATTCTCATATTACAGAACTCTATCCCTGACCATTTTTAATTTCTGTATTTATTTCTTGTTTGTTTGTTTATTTTGTTTTGGAGATAGAATCTCAGTAAGCCCTTATGCTGCCCAGACTGGGCTCAAACTTATGATCCTTCTGCCTCAGCCTCCCAGAGTGCTGAGATCTACAGGTGTGTGCCATTCTATGTCCAATTTAAAATATACCTTCTTTCATGTGAAAGTAAAAAAGGCCCTCACACAGCTGGAGAACAGACAGGAGAGGGCTAAAAGCACGAGAACAAGAAGTAGAAAACCTGGTCCTTGCCTTAGTCAAGGACTGCCTTTCCGTCTAGCCAAGTCTTCTCTGGACAGCTCCCTCCTGCATGGAAAGGGAAAAGAAGGTTCTCCTGACCACAGACATGGTCACTGGAACCAGAGGGTGGGGCTGCTCCTAAGTCTGGGAAAATAGGAGGCTTCTATGGTCAGCAGCATCTCAAAGAGGGCACACTGGGAGGACTGTGGGCATGGGAGGGACACTGAGAAGTCTTCGGAGTCATAGGTCACAATCTGATAATCCCAATTCAAATCTCATCCAAGTTGGGTTTTCCTGGGCTTGCATGGTGATATCTAGAAAATTCTGATTGGCTGTTCCTTTATTCAAATTGGGGATTTACACATACACACACACATATCCCAAATTTAATGTTTCCAGCTCACAGAGACAAAAAGCAATCAAATTATATAGCCCCACCCTGACAGGCGCCAACTGGCTGGACATGGGGAGTGGCACCCCGTTTAGACAGCTCTTCAGTCTGCCCCAGTCACATCTGATAACAAACAGATGTGGTTGTGTCTAATATGAATCTTTATAATTCAACAAGTCACACGCACACCTCATTTGCACTCTACCAACCACCTTGACCGAGGGGATCAAAAACCCAGCTCCAGGCCTGACTCCCAGGTCCGCCACTTGCATCTTTTCTCGGATGCCTTGTGGCTGCCCTTTTGTGTTGTCCCACATAGACTCTGTGAATGAGAGGGGCTGGATGCCAGGTGTGTCACTCTCAAAGTAAACACAGGGTCCCGATCCCAGGGCCACGTCTGGACACTGGCCCGCCCCGCTGGTCGGCCTCATTATGGAGGACAGAAAGCAGCTTCCTCAGCTCTCCTTCCTAGAGGTTCTGAGCATCCCACAGGCCTGGATCAGTATTCTGCAGCCCCACAGGGAAGCCCCGGTCCAGGCTGGCTGACCCTGTCTCAATTGTCTCTGGCTAGTTACTTAACCTTTCCAAGCTACACTACCTCATCTGAAGACACTGATGATAATGATGCTTTTTATGGCTGGAGAGAAGCTAAGATGGGCATGCAAAATACTTAGCAGAGGGTCTAGCACACCACAAATGCTCTGAAAAAGCCACCTGTTGTAAAGGTAGGAGATTATGTATTTAACACCGGGAAGGAAATGAGATGGGGAAATTTAGTTTGGTCCTGTGTTCTCTGAATTAACAAGGCCTCGTCCTCACTCTGTGCCCCAACGTGTGTCTATGGATGTGGCCATGTGTGCACTGCATTCTACAGGGAAATTGGAAAGTTCTAAAACTGCTCTTTTCTCGCAGCCGGGGATTTGGCTCAGTGGTTCCCAAGTCTGTCAAAAGCCGGGATTCAATCCCTGGTAACCACATACAGTACTGGGTGTGGAGACTCACCCCAGCAGCAACTAGTACCACATACCACAGTGCCGGGCGTGGTGTAATCCTAGCACTCAGGAGGCAGAGGAAGGAGGATTGCTGTGATGTGAGTTTGAGGCTGAGCTCAGGGCCAGTCTGAACTACAAAGAGAGACCCTGTCTCAAAAAATAAATAAATAAAATAAAATTGCTCTTCTCTTTGGGCTAGTTGAGATGATCTCCTGGGAGAAAAAAGTGGATGAAAGGGAAATACACACGTAGGACTGTTGTGGGGCATTCTTAGGACCCACGGCCTAAGGCAGTGATGGCAAACCTTTTAGGGTTTTCAGTGACACAAACAGCCCAATGTGGCACGTGTGTCACAGGTCTGCCCCAAATGGCCCAGGGTGAAGGGATAGAGGTTGGGAGAAGGAGAAGCCTCTCTACAAGTAGTAGAGAGGCCCCAGCCAACCCCACCGGGATCTTGGGATCCCAACAGCCCTTTAGCACTGTCCCCACTAGGGGCAGCATCAGGTCCTTTTCTACTGTGTTCTGTCACTTCCGGAGAGTGGCTGTCCCCAGAGAGGGTATATCACCATAGCAGGACACTCAGGAGGGACTCTAAGGACAGCAGCCCCCCACCAGCACTCCTTACCTCAAGGATCACATGTAGTGGGCAGTCTGCCACCTGTGCCAAGGCAGACGGTGGAGTGGGCAGGCCAGTCCTCTGGGTGCGAATGTGCCTGGGCCTGGACCTCCTGCGAGGTCCTCCTCCTGGAAGCTGTTCACCTGCGCTTGGTCCATGGCCCAGCTTAGAAAAGAAGTTAAACATGTATTCATCCAGTGCACGGAAGAGAAGTACCAAGCGGGGCATGGTAGCACACACCTGGCATCCCAGGATTTGGAAGTCTGAGGCAGGAAGGTCACAAGTCTGAGGCCAACCTAGGTGACTTAGCAGGACTCTGTCTCAAAGTAAAAAAGATAAAAGAGTCCTTGAGACAGGCTTCGGGCTTAAGTAGTGTTTCGAAGCTGCTTTTCTCATTGGAAAATGTATGGACAAAAGACAGCTGGTACAACCTGCGACTGCACTGCCAGGTACCAGGATGCCACTGTTCCTTTTAGCCCCGCCCTTTCCCCTGTCCCCTCCCAGGCTCGTGCCCAACCTCTTTTCATGCTGAGTTTCACTTGTTGCAGGAAGCTTTCCCTGACTGTATGACTAGATGCTCCCATGTGTTCTGTCTCTGTCTGTCGATCAATCTCACTGTCTCTGTCTCATAAACTTTGGAGATAGGGACAGAGAAGCTGGGAAGAAAGGCTCAGACTCCACTGGCATCCACCCTACTCTGCTACCAGGAGAAAGTGCTCCTCCCAGCAGATGGGCCTGACCCACCATGCACTCACACCTGATACTCAGAACCCACGCAGTTCTGGCCAGTAGGGGCTTTTGTTGGGAAGTTGCCCTACCCATCAGATGCAATGTGCTAGATGAAGTAACCCCTTGTCTTAAGCCAGATATGGCCTATTTTGGGACCTATACCTGCTCTTCTTGTATGTGAAAATAGCAGCATTAGCATGCAGACTAACAGACAATATGACTGAGCCCTGATGTCTTACAGCTGCAGCACACATCTGCACGGCCCACAGTCAGGTCCTACAGTGGCCTCTCCACTGTCTGTGTAGCCACCCCAGTCCAGGATGCTGTGCCAATAAACACCTATCCTAGGACCCCTTTGGAGGCCTGGGTTGGACCTTCTGAGTCTTCTGCTCCTAAAAGCATAGAGCTGCAGTGCATCCTGGGGAGGCTCTGTCCATCTAGACATGGTCAAAGAAGCCTGTGGCCCATCTTACCACCATGCAACTCTGAGAGAGGGGAGAAAAAAGACAGGGAATAATGCCATCAAGCTGCTGGCTATCACACCCAGACCTGCCCTACCTCCAGCCTTGGCTGGGAAAGATCATAACGCTGTTCACTGTTTAAATCAGCTTGAGGTGGACTTCTGTGGGAGACCTAAAGGTCATGCTTTTGTTACGATGACTATTCTCTCTCTCTCTCTCTCTCCCTCTTACAGAATGTCCGTGAACCTGCAAAGTTGATTTTGAACACTCAACAGCTTTCCTTGACAGTAATGAAACACCATTTAGAAAGAAAATGGCAGATCAGCTGGGGATATACCTCAGTTACTATGGCTGCCTAGCAAGTGCAAGGCACTAGGTTCAATTCCTAGTACTGGAAAAAAAAAAGAAAGAAAAAGAAAATGACAGAGTCACAGACAGGAAGAAATTCTTAAAAACAAAACAGAACAACAACAACAAAAAAACCACAAAGAATTTTCATAGGACCCAACCATTTTTTTCCTAGTATGTACCTAAAATGATTGAAAACAAGGTCTCAGATAACACATCTGCATACGCATGTTCATAGCAGCACTAGTCACAATAGCTAAAAGGTAGAAAGAACCCAAATGTCTATGGGTGAATGGATGGATAAGCAAAATGTGTGATAAACAAAGTAAAATTATGCAGCTTTAAAAAAAATTCTCACACATGCTGCAGCAAACCTTGAAGTCATTATGTTGAGAAATCAGCCAGTCACAAAAGAACAAACATTGTGTGATTCTACTTATGTGAGATATATCATCTGAGTCAATTCAGAGAGACAGAAGCAGAATGGTTTCCATGGACCAAGGGAGGTGGGAGTTGTGAGCTATTTTTATGCCCATAGTTTCAACTGGGAAAACAAAAAGTTTCCAAAATTGGACATGGCAATGGTTACATGGCAGTGTAGATATACTTAATTCCAATGAACTGCTTACCTAACAATGGGAAATTGTATATTGTGTATATTTTACCACAATAAAAGTGACTGAAAACATAAGATAAACAAACAAACTTCTTCCTAGTTTCAAAAAATCTGCAAGCTACTTTGCAACCTTGGAATAAATTCAACCAGAAAAATATCATGGCACAACTCTAGAGAAAATCATAAAACTTTACTGAGACTTAAAAGTCAATCTGAATAAAGGTATACCATGTCCATGGAGAAAAAGAATTATCATAAAGCAGGAAAATCTTCCTGAATACTTCTATAATATGCTGTAATTCCAACTAAGACCCCCAATAGAATTTTTCTTTGAACTCAGTAAGTTGATTCTAAAAATTTTATGGAGGACTGCAATACAAGAAAAACAAAATGCAAGCTTCTGAACTTTTTATTGAAGTGTAACTTGCACCGAGAGAAAATGCATCGATTATAAATGCATAGCTCTGAGTCTTTACAAAGAGGACATGCCTAAGTCATCAAGACCCAGTCAAGAAAGAGAACACTATTCTAAAGCCCCTCTTCTACTCCACTCAGTCACACCTTGATTGGCTTTGCCATTTCTGAGCTCTGTCCCTGGAACCATACCTCATATACTCTTTTGTACCCAGCAGGATTATACAATCCATCCATACAGCTGCAAGATCTTGTTGATCATTTATTCTTATTCCTATGTAGCATCCCAATGTGTAAGAATCTCAGCACCTATTCATCCTGTCTCCTGTTCATAGACATTTGAGTCGTTTCCAGCTTGGAGATGTGGCAATGGCACATCTAAGCATAATGGCTTCACATTATGCACATTTTTTATGTGTAATGGGAATTGAACTCAGGACACACTGAGCTACATCCCCAGCTCCATCTATTTTGAGACAAAGTCTTGCCGAAGTTCCCAGACAGGTCTTGAACTTTCAGTTCTCCTGCTGCAGCCTGGAATGACAGGCATGTGCCATCACGCCCAGCTATATATGAATCTTGTTGGAAGTATTTCTAAGAATGGGTCAAGAAAAGGTTTAACAAGAACAGAAGATGTTTGTGCAAGGGGTGAGAATGGGGTGGCCTTGCTCTACTGGGGATCAAAACAAGTCCTAATGCCACAGTAACCAAAAGGCACACATGTGGACACATCACAAAACCTGCCACACACACACACAGGAGCACTCACACGCGTGCACATATGTCCACACACAGGCGAGCACTCTCACCTCCCCCCATACTCCAGTCAGCACAGACAACTCCCGGGCTGGACTTCCCAGACCAGATAACTGACTGTTGCAGTTCTTTCAAGTTGTATCACAGCACAGGCCTGCAAGTATCCAGGAGACGCCAACGGAGAAGAGAGAGCGTCCCCCTCCCCCACCCGCCCATGGCTTTAAAGGGAGAACAAAGTGAGCGGGATCAGAGTGTGCAAGGTGATGGCGGAGACGCTGAAGCCATTTATCACTGCCAGATGTGCGAAGGGTCAGGCTGCGGGGCATGCTGGGAGTGTCGGTGGGGGGTGCCTGGACCTCAGCCACAGAGAGAAATAACCTGTCCAGTCAGCCAGAGACCTTGGAAGGGCTGCCAGGACCCTGTTCTTAACAAAATGACACTGCTTTCTTTTTTGTCCAGGCCAGAAGGGGCTGGGGGCCGGGTGCAGGCAGCAACTGCTTAATAAAGGACTGTCAGTCACAGCTCTAAAAATACCCTCCCTCAGCCGGCAGGCTGGGTCTGCACCCTCCCGCCCCAGGGCTTCCTGCAGCCTGAATGGTCCCTTGGTGACACACAGGACAAATGTTTGCCCAGAGAGGCCTGGTGTCAGGCAATGCGCATGGCCCAGCTTGTGGACCTGGCCCCTCCCCAGCCTCACTCCTGCAGGTCCCTCTAAAAGGCACACTCAGACCAGGAGAGTCATGAGAGTCTTGGGGTAAATGCTCATCTCCTCCATCTGTGTCTGCATTGCCAGGACAGAAGGAATCAGCCACCTGTACCTGCAGGCTTCGCCCTACCCCAAGCTTCCTGGGGGATCCCTAGTCTGAGAGGAGACCCCCTACTGCTCCATGTGGGAGGCACCAGGGATGTCTGCCAAGCCCTAGCCTGGGACAGGGAGCCCTATCTGCTTCCTGTTGAGCCAGCTAGTGGGTAAGGCCCAGCCCCTGCCTTCCGGAAGCTCCCTATCTGTTGGGGAAGCACTTGTGACCAGATAAAGAAAGTTCAGCTCTTGCCCACCCCTACCGCAGTACCCAGTGTGCTGAGAAAGGATCTATGTTAAAAAGAAAGCAGTGCCAATAGAGGCTTTTAGCTAAAATGTCCCTGCAGATTGGCTTCTGAATCACTGAGGGTCTTTGAAAACGCACAGTCTCATGCTGTAGGTCTGGAGAGGAGGTGGGAGTCTGTATTTCTAAAAAGTTGCTGGATGCCCCGGTGAGAGGCAAAGGTGGACCGTCACAGAGTCCTGTTGGCCTTAAGAGCCCTGAACAGAGGTGTCGTTGGGGAAATGGGTCGGAATCACTCTTCACAGGGAAGACTCTGAAGCCAATTCCAACTCTGGCTTTATTAGCGGTGCGGCCTTGGGCTAGTTTCTTGCCCTCTCTGAAGAGAAGACAACAATGATCACTTAGCACAGACTGCTTCTGAAGCTGCCCTGAGAGGTCAGCGGTTGCACATGCGAAGCTGCGACGCACAGGCTGGGCACTCAGGGGGCTCTCAGCCCAGCGCGGAGCGCCTGGGTGGGACTCTGCAGCCCCGATGGCCCGGGCCTCCTGCCGTCGCTCAGCCCGGCCCCGCCCCGCCCCCACTGGCCGCTTTGAGCCCTGAGCCGCTTTGAAGTCCCAGATGGGCCGCAGGAAAGAGGATCCCCGCGCCCAGCCCCCAGCCCGCACCTGGATAAACACGCGCCGCCAGCCCGGGACCAGCGGCCCGGCGGCAGGGACGTCCAGGCGGCCCGCGGCCGGCAGCGGCTCACTTCAAAGCCCAGCGCCGCCGCGGGAGGGGCCCTAATCAGGCCCGGCTGCCGCAGCCTCGCCAGCCCCGCCATCTGCTCCGCGTTAGGTGAGCGCGCTCGGCCGGCCGGCTCCGCGCACCGCGCCGCACGCACTAGCGCGCTCGCCCACTCCGCAGCCTTGCACTGGTGCCAAGTGCTGGCTGCTGAACATGGTGGGCAAAGAAAGTGCAGGCTGAGCGCCTACTGTGGCCTAACCATTCATTCATTCATTCATTCACCCAGTAACCCATTTTGAGGGCCTCCTCTGAGCTGCCTCCTGCTCCCAGATTCATTCCTCTGCCCTCTCCCCTTTCCCAGATACATCCACTCTCCCACTCACACTCTTCCTGGTTTTCTTTTTTCCCTCCAAGCTCTAGACCTGTTCTCTCTGCCTGGAATCCTTGCTCTGCCACACCCCAACTCCTGCACGCTCTGCAAAAGTCGGTTCAGAAGTGAACTCGGTTGTGCATCTTTCTCTACCTCTCCCAGGGGCCATCCTTGACCTGCACGCTGCCTCCCTCCCATTGAAGAGTCGAGGAGTAACGGTGATTTATGCCCTTGCAGGGTCTGTGCACCCCTTGTGTTCTGATGGCCGCAATCTGGATCTTAGCACTTAGCAGCTTCGGTGGCCCTTGTAACCTCTCTACACCTGTTTTCTCATATGGAATCAACGAAAAGCACAAAATCCTTTTCAGGATATGAGAAATAAGCATCAGACACAAAACCAGGCCAGGGTAAGTGCCTGGTAGAAGGCAGCCCTGCTTGCCTGGCTCTCTCCATGGCTGTTGGCTCCAGGGACTGGCTTTAGGATCGAGCCTCTGGCAGCCCCTCCTGGGCTTCCCCTCTGTCTGTGGAGATCCTACCCCCTACCACTCTGCCTCCTGGCTTTGGCACCTTGCTGTTTTTGGCTGCTCAGGGCCCAAAGTTCTGGGCAAAGACAGCTGGCCCTTGGTCCCCCCTTCATCCGCTGCAGAACCGGGCACACTACCTAGGTCATCGCACACACCCTGGATCCAGAAGCCTAGGACCACAGGGCCCTGCTCCATCTGGACTCAGTACTGAGCTATAGCCCACAGGGGTGAGTGGGCTTCACCTGCAGAAGGGCAATGGTCCATCTGCCACTCAGGAGCTGGGAACAACCAAGCCTTCAGCTCCTAGGATGTCTTGGAAGCCAGGACTCTTCCTGGGCAATGCAAAGAGGATGCCCGTCCAGGAGACTGCAGGGAATCAGAAAGGGGCTGTCTACCCACACATACAGGCAGCCAGACGGGATGAGTTCTGGAGCCTGGGCGGGGCTTTCCCCAGGTCCTTGTCTGTTCCTGCTGGGGCCGCTGTGGCTCTCGGGCCCTCGGTCATCTGTGGGGCAGTGAACACAGGCCTGCAGTCGAGGGCAGTGGGTGTGGAGGGGTGAAAGGCAGAGGCCATGACTGGGTTCCAGAGGGGCAGATGGAGGCAGCAAGTCCCTCTGGGGTCCCAAGGCAAAACACACGGCCTCTGCTGTTCTCCCCCAGGCAGCCGTGGCCCCAGCACCCACACCCTCAGGGCCAGCGTTGAGCTAGTGAGTTGGTTCCTTGCTGGAACCAGCATCTTCTGCTGATTCTTCCCCAGGAGAGTAGGCTTTCTGTGGGAGCAGCTGTCCAGATCACCATCCCAGGAGCAGAGCCTGAAGAGAGTTCCAGGGTGTAGATAAGCTTAGGAAGCGGCTCTGCAGCTGGGGCAGGAGGTGTGGCTGGGGCAGACAGAGGGACTCCAGCCGGATCCTGCAGGGGCCCTGGTGGGTCAGGTCACCTTGGAGCTGTCTCAACTCCAAGCGAGAAAAGGAGTTGAGTTTTCTCGTTCCCACACAAGCAGGAGCAGGTAAATCCCTAGCAGCAGGCTCTGTGGTGTGGTCTAAGTGAACTAGATGCAAAACCATAGGCAGGTGGCCAAGGAAGGGCAGCGGCAGGTGCTGATGCTTGTTGGCACGTAGAAATAGGGCTGAGCCCGAGATTGTAACAAAAAAGTAAGGAAACAAATTTTATGTATATGGGGGGGGGGGTGATAGGGTGGGGGGGGCTATGGGAAAAAATGAGAATTAAGTTGTGTCTTATACTGGTACAAATCCCCATTATGGAGTGCAATCATGATGTGTATATTTAATGTACCAATAAAGATTAAAAAAAAAAAAAGAAAGGAAAAAGTGTACTCCAAAGCAGCCCTTTGCTCTGCCCTTTGGATCGAAGTCTGCCAAAGCGCCCCCTGGGGACGGTCAACGGTACTGTCAGCAAGAAGAGGTACTGATGGGACGCTGAGGCTATTGAAAAGGTGCGCAGGACCTGGGCCATTGTCCAGCACCTGAGCCAGCCCGCGGGCTTGCACGTGTGCCCTAACAGTGAGGAGTGGCTCAAGCATCACCGGACTCAGTTTCTATCCGTCTGAAAGGGATTCCCTCTCAAAGTCCAGGCAGAGCAGGACCAAGAGTACCACCCAATTGGGCAGCACCGTGCCACCTGCGTCTGGGTGAGCCTTTCCACTGAACAGAATACTGCACAACCTGCTGTTCCTCTGGGAAGCTTTGCAGGTCCTTATGGAGTACTTACTTCATCCCTCAGTCCCTGGGGCCTGTACAACCTTATTAGACCACTTACCCACTTGAATTCCACTCCTACTTCTCAGGATTGTCATGCTAATTAACCAATTTCTTGTGCTGATTTTGTTAACAGTATTTGACAGTGTGAATTACTGATGAGGACCCCGCATGTAGTTTAGACACCCGGGCAGGTTTACCATGGACAGAAACACAGGTTGTACACCGGACAACTACCGGAAGCACTGTGACAAACTCAGTGTGTCAGGGACCCCATGGGACTGACAGTACCTAACTGTTCAACTCAGTCCTTGTAGCCTTGAACCCAATATTGTAGTCCCTGATTTCAGTAGCTTAGATGCTACCCTCAACCCCCAGGAAGCAGTATTGTCCAGTGCACACGTATCCATCACATGGTTAACAGCGAAGCACTCTTAAGGTCATCGCACAGCTGACAGAAGCAGCCCCTATCCACAGGCACGCAGCACATGCGAGGCACATGCCAAACTCAATGAACAGTACTAATTTCATTCTAGCTTCCAGCATTTTTCTGCCCAAACACCAGCACTGGAGTAGACTTTGGCCATTAGAGTCCCAGCCCTAGCTTTGGAGAAGCTTCCAGAAGCCCCAACAGCCTGGAAATCCCCACCCGGCCTCGGGGTCCCGCCTCCTACCCCTCCCCCAAGCTGGCCACTTGGTGGGGGAAGAGAAAAAGTTGGATGGAGTATTCCCTCTCCCACCAGAGCCCTCATGTGGCTGGCTTGATTTATTTCTTATCTGTAATATTTTTAATTGGACAGGTGCCCCCCCCATTACTTTTCCCCACCATCTTATGACATCTTTGGAGCAGGCAGCAAAAGCATTCTTTTTGGAGATGGGGGGAGGGGGATGCAGAGCCACTTCAAAGGGAATGCAGAGCTGCAGTGATGTCCCATCATTGTCCTCCCCTGAGTGTCTGCCCCGCATTGTCCTGAGGCCGCCCTGAATAGGCAGGCACAAAGGCCACACTTTCAAAGTGGGCACCACATGCCCTGTCAGGAGGGCAGCGTCGCCTGGTATGGTTCCCTTCATCTGCAGCACACAGGCTTCCAGCCAGGGAGGGAGCTTGCCTTGAAGTGAGTTTTCTTCTCCTGTTGTTTCTCTCTCAATCAATCTCTCTTTCTCTTCCCCATCCTTCCAGCTAAACCCCAAGTTACATTTGGAAGCAGCCCCTATCGGCAGTCTTTTCCTCTCATGTCTCCTGAGCTGCTGGGACTAGACAGTGTTGCTCCAGGCAGGGCACCAGGGTGGAGCACTTCCCTTCTGATGAGGATTTTTGTTTTAGCTTCCCAAGGCTCGGGGAGGCAGGGAGGCACTGGGAGGTCTGAGATCTGCAGAGCTAAATGGGAATCTGGAAAGAATATCCAATCTTGATTTTATAAAAAGGAAACTGAGGCCCAGAGATGGAGAGCAACTTTCTATGGGCCTCCTAGCCAGGCTGAGGTGGAGCCTGGGAGGAATCCAGGTGTACTGACCCCTCATCCAGTGCTCAGCTGTTTCCCGAGATCCAGCCTCAGGGATAGCCTTGGGGCAAAGGGCCCAGGGCCAGGAAACCAGAGGCCTCAGCTGTCCTTGGGCTTCGAGCTACAAGAGCGTATCCACGAGGGCGGTGCAGCATTGGGGCTGACCCACCAGTCAGGCTCTGCATACTCTGTCCTTCCGGAAGAAGGCTGCCAGTGCCCCGCAGGCAGAGAGCCAGGTCCAGCAACTGCTCCAAGCACACAGATCACAGCTGGGTCTCCTGGCAGCCTAGGGGACTGACTGTGTGGCACAGGAGACAGAGGAAGCAAGAGGGACAAATGTTGCCCTCACGTGGCAGGGATTCTGACCGCAGCGCTAGTAATGATAGCTGTCACTCCAGGACTTCGGTACCATCCCCAGCCTACACACAAGTCACCTGACCCCACACTCCTGGGAAGACACCACTTCTGTGCCCATTTCAGGGAGGAGACCTAGGTGCAGAGAGGTTCAGTAACTTGCCCAGAGTCGAGTATTTGGTAAAAGAGCTGGGACTTGAACCCAGTTCTGCCAGGCTCTGCCAGGGACATCAAATGACATCTGTCCTTTGCTCCTAGGGGCACAGTGTGTGATGTTGCAGGATCACATCCCTTAGGGTGAAGGGAGGGTGAAATAATCACCTTCTCAAGTCAGGTCAATGATTCTGAATTGAGGACTTGCAACCTCTATGGCCACGACATCCTGGAGCCCAGAGCCCCAGGGGAGGGGCGGAGGCAGGCCTGACTACTTCAGAAGTCCACGGCCAGGGAAGGGAGGGAGATGCTTAGATAGCCCAGGCCTGCCCCTCCCCCACCCAGCCTGAATCTGGGTTTGAATTCCAATTCTAGGGCTGAGCTGTGACTTTGACTGTCACTTACCAAATGGGGCAGCAGCATCTGCCTGCAGAAGGAGTCCGTCAAAGGACCCACTCTCCTGTGAACCACTCAAGAGATGTTAGAGCTCTTGCTGCTTGATAAAAATAGGGAATTAGGGACACAGGAAGGAGGGCTGTTGGAGACCTGAGGCCAGGCTCTTGGGGCCAGGAGAGTAAGCAACTGGGTGGAGGTGGAAAGGGAGATGAAGAAAGAGCAAGTTCAAGGCCAAGGATGTAGTTCAAGGCCAAGGATGTAGCTCAAGTGGTACTGCGTCTATCTTGGAAGCACAAGGCCCTGAGTTCGATCCCCGGTACCACTCAGCTTCCCTCCCCTGTGAAATGAAGGGGTTACTACATCTGGACTGATGTCTGTCAAAGGCACGGAACGCTGGGTCGGAACCACAGGCACTGGACCTCTGCCTAAAAAAACATGGGAACCAGCTTGCGGAAATGCCACCAGATATGACTGAACACAAGTGAACTGAGTGGGGTGTGAGGGGAAGATGCCCTAGAAGGAGATGAAGCCCGAGAGGAGCTCCCCGGGGAAGTGAGGGGCTTGCGCTGAAGCCCGTGAGGGCTGCTATTCATCAGCTCCAGGCCTGCTTACATCCATTCACCTGTTGTGGGGCCCCTAGGACAGGCTTCCTCGCGGTCTATATCAGCACAAATCAGGGCTTCACTTCAGTCTCCGGAACCCCAGCCACCTTATACAGGTGAAAACACTCAGAAAAATGAACAACAGCTAACAAGTATTTATCATGTGCCAGACATTGTGTGGGGTGCGTTTTATCTGTCCGCCACTCAACACTCGGCAGCCCTGTGAGAGGCAGACAGGTGTGCTCCCCACATGGCCCATGAGAAACCCAGCCTCCCGGGTCTCAGGGAAGTGGCGGAGGCTGCAGCCAAGCCCTGGCGGCCCTGGGCTCCTTCCACACCACTCAGGCCAGGCTCCGTGGAGGAGGCGGCCCACCGCTAATTAACTTCCTTAAAGGTGCAGAGAGAGGAACCGAGGCTTAGAAGGGACTTCCCCTGTCTTTACCCCATGATCTTCCCACTCCTGGGTCCATCCGGAATGAGATTCCCTCTCCGCATTCAGGCCCACAAGCTCCACTTAATCTCATTTCCAGAAACAAATCCGCCCAATGAAATTTTCTCTTTCTGTAAATGAATGTGAGGAGGAAACAGCCCAGTGTAAACAGAGTTTTAGCGTCGCCTGTTTAGACACTATTGACTTTCAAATCAGCTTGCTTCTCTGCCTTGCAGAAATAGAGTCAAAATGCAAATGTAGCATAAACGACTCTATAATAAATGCTCATTCAACATTTATTCTTTCTCAAATCATCTCTTAAAGCCCTTTCATGCTAATGTCTAGGAGATGTGACATTAGAAAAATTGCTTTGACATGCTAAGGGGCTCCAAGATTAACAAAAAAAGAAAGGACAAGATAAAGCTTTCCAAAGACCTATTTCAGAGGAATTCTTCCCGCCTTTGAAAGTGCTCCAAGGTTGCTGCACATTTCAGCTTGTTGGCATACATGTAAATGAAGTGCTACAAAAGTCTCCAGCTACATTCCACTTGAATGAAAGCTCCCAGCCGCCGGCACAGGGACAGGGAAGGTGGCCAGACTTCAGGATGAGCGATGAAGGGGCCTGGAGGGGGCTGGAGGGGACTTTCTTGTCTGGAAGACAAAAGAGAACAGGCTCCAGCCCTACCCTGGGATGAAAATATCAGGGTCAGGTGTGGTTGGTGTGGCCAGCACCTGGTCAGTGTGTAAAAGAAACAACTTCTGTGTCTGTTAGGAGATGGTGGGTCCAGCTCACTGCCAGCTGCTGGCTGCACATCCCTTCTCAACCTCTGTTTTTATAGGCAAAGCCTCACTCTGTTGCCCATGCTAATCTACAATCTCTAGGCTCCAGGGATTCTCCTGCCTCAGTCTCCCAAGTAGCTGAGAATAAATGCACATAATCCATTGCATTAGTCTGCGTAGCCTCCTCCTATATGTGACTTTAACTAACCTCTTCCCACTGCTCTTTAAAATGGAGATGTGAGGGCCAGGGATTTAGCTCAGTGATTCTGGCGCCTGCCTTGCAAGCGCAAGGTCCTGGGTTTGATCCCTGGTAACCACAAACAACAGTGCCAGGTGTGGTGACTCACACCCATCAGCCATCAGTACTACATACCACATTGCTGGGCATGGTGGCTCACACCTATAATCCCAGCACTCAGGAGGCAGAAGCAGGAGGATTGCTGTGAGTTCAAGGCTTGCCTGGGCTATGTAGTGAGTCCAGGGCCAGTATGAACTACAAAGCAAGACCCTCTGTCAAAAAATAAAATAGAGATACCAAAAGAACCTGCTTAGAGAAAACTCAGAGACCAAACCCCTGGAGAATTCTTAGCACCAGGTCTGCCAATCAAAAGATTGTGCTTGAGGTCATCATGATACCAGGCTTCGTCGTGCCCTGTAAAATACATATTTGAGGCAGGCGAAAGAGAAAGCAGAAATGTCACCAGTGAAGTGACCAAGACACAGACAGATTCTGAGGACACTCCTAGGCTCCAGTGGTCCCTCGGCTTCCAAGATTGATGGGGTCCCATCAATCTGCTGCTTGGTCTGCTGCTTGGTCTGCATCACTGCCCTTTGAATTAATGGCCCATCTGACATTCCCAGGCACATTGCACAGCAAGATGGATGTGCTGCAGACATCAGTCTTCATTGCTGGGCTGCCCAAGAGTTTCCCAGAGGACGAGGAAAGCATCACGCCCCGAGCAGCTTCTTTCTAGACAACAGTAGCACTACAACTGGCCACCACCCACTGACACTGAGATCCTCACCTTGAAGATTAGCGCCTCATCAGGTTGGACAAAATGCTCTCAGCATCCTAAAATTCAGTTTAACACAATGAAGGGCTATATCCTGCCTCGTGGTTTGTCTGGTGGGGCTTTCTTCCCACCCCAAACTGGAGCCCATCTCTGCCCATCTTCCACTACAGATGAAAAAGGGACCACAAATGGGCCGTGCCTGGAGCATCTGAGGACAAACCTGGAGAGAGGACATCACCTTCACCACAATCAGTGCCAGAACTCACTCTCACACGATGGGGCTTAGCCACAAAGTCGATGGGAAGAGCAGCTCAGTGGAGTTGGAGAGGAAAAGAAAGCTAGAAAAACAAGGAGATTAAGAAACAAAGCAAGTCTGCTATAAGTGAGGCTGCAGCCTCCTCCTCCCCCTCGTCCTCCTCCTCCTCCTCCTCCTCCTCCTCCTCCTCCTCCTCTGCCATGCAATAGGCACTTATGGAGCAACTACTAGAGTCCTCCCTCAGTAACCACAGGAACTGGGTTTCCAAATGCCTTGTGGACACCAGAGCCTATAGCTGCTCAAATCTTATATATAAAACATGGAGTCATGTTTGCAAACGAACTGTGCACACTTCCTTTATACTTTAAATCATCTTCAGGTTATTATACTACTCAGCAAAATGTAAATGCTATGAAAATAATGATTGCACTATATTGTTCAGGGAATAAGGACAAGAAAAAATCTGTACATGTCAAGTCAGAGCCACCTTCTTCAAAAATATGCTTTGTGACAAGGACACAACCAAACTGCCAAGGCACACAGATCAGGCAGGAAACCATAAAGTCCAAACCACAGTCCTACTTAATGGTGTGTAAGTGCAAGGTCATCAGAATAGGAAACTAAATTTGAAGACTAGCAGTGGCGGAGAGTTGGAGAAAAGTGGGCAACGTGTGCCTGTGTCCTATGGCTGGGTGGCAGAGAGGTGTTCTCTCCTCAGGAGTGTGGGAGGGGCTTGCATGGTGAACTCTCACCCCTCCAGATTTTAGTCCTGCACGTCTGCTGAGTTCAGCAGGACTCCCCAGGATCACTCCCTGGGGCAGGCCCTCCACAATGCGGACTTTCTCCTGAACAGCACCAGTAGGTGTGAGACAGAGGCTTGGCTGATGACAGGCAACAGTGGTGGCTACCTGGCCTCCATCCCATGGACACCTGGAGGACCAGGTTAGAGTTGTTTTCCCAGAGGGTTGATTGGGATCTGATCCCAGGAATGGTGGATCCCCATACTTAACTCAGGCCCAGAAAGCATCCCAAGGGAGCCACAGATGCTATTAGAGGAGGCTGAGGGCTCAGTGTGAGCAGGATCCCTGCAGAGAGACTGGGAAGAGGACATCAGGCACACATGTCCCACTGTGGGAAAGAGACAAAGGGTTTCTTTTCTGTTTTATTTTTCTGTTTTGTTTTTGAGACAAGGTCTCACTTTGTAGTTTAGGCTGGCCCTGAGTTCACTATGTAGCCTAGGTGAGCCTGAAACTCACAGCAATCCTCCTGCCTCTGCCTCCCAAGGGCTGGGATTAAAGGCATAAGTCACCACCCCTGGCACTGTGGTATGTGGTACTGATTGCTGGTGGGCATGAGTCACCACGCCTGGCATTGTATGTGGTTACCAGTGATCAAACTCAGGACCCTGTGCTTGCCAGGCAGGTGCCAGAACCATTGAGCTAAATCCCCATCCGAGACAAGGTTTTTGTGTCCCCACAGATTTATCCAGCTCTGTGACTACCCCCAGCAAAGGCCAGGAAGCTTTCCTGTATGCTGCAGCTTCCTTCTGTTCTAGGGAGGCTTCCTTCTTCCTTCTGACAGACCCTAGGGCTGATGCTTAGCCTGTCCATTCCAGGGCTGAGCTGGGTGCCTCTCCCAGACTACCTGCAGCTGTCAAGAAAGAAGTCTGAGGCTTTCTCCAAGCAATTAGGGTTTCCTCTTTATGTGAGTGAGGGCCCCCATAGACAGCAGTTTGCTCTGGGTCCTAGGGATTTCCTGTCTGTCTCTGCTTTCATTGATTTGATTGTCTTTATGTTTATGTTTGGTAGGTTCCTTGGGTGCAACAGGTGGGAACATTTTTTTTTGTTCTATCCATGCAAATATCATCTCTTACTTTTGTATCAGTGTCTTTTGACATGTGAGAGGCCATTCACAGTGACATTGTGGCTTTTCAGCTCTTCAGCACTAACCCTCAGGACATACACTAACATGCTTCTGTCGGGGACCCCGTCAGAGATGCAGAGGCAAATCACCTGCCTCATGTGCTGTTGGAGATAAGCCCATGGGGGCTCTCACAGAGAATCATGGGTAAGTGAGACCTTGATAGTAAATAGATCAGGAGCCTCTGCAGTTCTCCAAACCCAACTCATCTTAGCTTCCATGACTCCATGTAGGTCTTACATGGTACTGAGGCTTTACAGAAAGAGCTTAGTTTGATCCATACAGGCAACTCATGGACTGCCCAAGCTTACTGAATTCCTGGGGGACCAGGCCTGGACTCTGCCTCACAGAGCACAGGGGAAGTAGTGTTGTAGGTAAGTAAGATAGTTGGACATCTTGAAGGCAGTTAGTTAGGGCTGGCCCTCAAAAAGCCCACATGTAAGACAGCCAAGGAGCCAACGTGGAGGACAGTCAAAGAGGCAACATGGAGGACAACCAAGAAATATTCACTGAAGATCAACATTACAAAAGGAGAGAGAGATTACCAAACCCACACAGGATAAATAGCAGTGAATGATATTCTAGGTAGGATTCAACTAGGTAGGGGACAAAGGTTTTAAACTGCTCCTCCCAGGAAAGATCTGACTAAAAGTTCCTCTAATGCTTGCTATGTAACTTGCCTTCCCATCGACTCCTCATTTAATCAGTATTACCTAAGTGACTATACTTGTTGTAATCTTATTGGTTGATAATGGTTTTTTTTTCATCTTGAGATTTCTCATTGGACCAATGTTACATAAGTAACTGTACTTGCAATGTTACTGGTTAACTATAGTTTTGTTCCATGTTGAACTTGCCTCACCTCATGGCTTTCCTCCATAAAACTTCCATGGGAAGAAAGGTGAGGGTCCCTTCTTCTGTCCCTCTTAGACAGAAGTTTTCTTTCTCATTAAACTTTTCCTACTCTTAACCTCCATTGTTCCTAGAATCCATTCTTTGATTTTTAGGGAACACAAACTTGCATGTCAACACCTAGCAGGTTGAGAGTCATACTTGCTCCCCTGTATCACTAGAACTCTGCTCTGAGAAGCTTCTGTCTAGCTGGGGGAGAGGAGTCAAAAACGGGGCTAACGCCTCAGCCTTCATCAAACTTACTGGCAGGGTTACCTTGAACTGGTCACACTGACTTCCCTGGGCCTTAACCTCTTGATTACAAAATAGGCTAATAGTAGCACTTACCTCCTAAGGCAGTGTTGCTCTAGAGCTGACATGCAACAGAACACCTGCAATACAATGCTGCACTAGCAAGTGTGGTGCCAACTTTTACTGCTGCTGTGTGAAGTCTAAAATCTGCCCTATATGTGCAAAGCTAGAGTCTGCAGCCTCAGGCTCAGGTCACAGGAGTGAGTAGGGAAGGGACACATGACCCAGAGAGCAGGACCTGACCCGTGTCTCTTGGGAAGGCTACAGAATGTAAATATCGACTCACTCTTGGCTTTGAGGCACAGCCCAACTCTAAGCTCTCTGTGCTCAGCCTTTCCCTCTGCAATTCCTCCCAGCAGTTCAGTGCTGGCCCCAAGTTTGCTGCATGACACCAAACAAAACCTTAACAGGACCATCCACATTTAGAAGGCAAGTTGGAGATTATCTCCTGTTATTCAAGCATGGGGGAGCTTACGGTACCCCAAATCTGGCTCACCAAAGAAATGATTCCAGCCACATACAGTACACTTCCCAATAATGAGGTCTTGCTCTTGCCAATCTTGCTCCCTTCTAGGTATTTCTTCTCACTTTTCTTACCACTTATTCAAGCCCTTTTAAGAAACATCGAATCTCTGTTTTATTGGAGAAGAAAAGATGGAGAGAGGTTAAGTGACTAGCAGAGGTTAAGGGACATAGCAGATTGAGGCGGGGCCAAGCCTCCCAACTCTCCAGTCAGGGCTCTTACCAAGGAACTTCTTCAGTCTTGGCAGATAAGGCCAGCACCCCCCATCCCATTGGAGCTCTTAGCCTCTAGGCCCCCAGAGCTAGCTGTTGGGGACTCCGATGAGACAAAGGATGGGTACCAGATTCTGAAGTTGGAACTGGCATGGCCAATTCTGGGTGCCCCCACTCATCCCACCACCAACCCCACTAATACATATTTTATGGGGCTGCTCTCCCTTTCTTGCAAACGATGTCATTAATCTGCTCCCTGGCTGTGCAGAATAACATCCCTCAAGAACAGACTGCTTTCTGAATATTTTATTATTCCTTATTCTTTCTCCCCAAACTAATATATATTTACACAGTCTACCTCCTGCAGGAGAACTATATTGTTTTCTCTCAGTGCTTGAGAACTTAGACATAGAATTTCGCATAAGTAAAATAAAAAAAGTATGCCTTGCTATTGATGTTGAAAGCAAGAACCAATCATCTATCAAGCTGTGAGGGAAGCCAGAGAAAGATTTGCATATGGCAAGGAAAAAAAAAAGAAGAAGAAAGAAAGAATAAAACAGACCCTCACCCCACAGAGAGACCAAACAAGGAGAGAAAGCAGACATCTTTTCTCTTACTCTAACAGGGAACCTCAGAGCATCCGCGCCTTCCTTCCTGCATTTGGCAAATCCCAGCGGTGAGGAGAGCAAAAAGCTGTTTTGTTAGCAAGGTCAAAAACTTCCTACTTGGAGATCCAAGTTGGAGAAAGCCAAGTTCTTGCAGTTTTACAGTGTCACTTTTATCATCATAGAATATTTATTACAGTGAAGGTTCAAACATCTGTGTGGGCCTTTCGCTTCCCTGCATTATTCAATTTTTATCCCCTACCCCTGAAAAAAAAGGGCTTGTGATGGTAAGACAGGGAGGGTGACCCCTGCATTTACAAGTGAAGGAGAGCTAGGTGGGGTGGGGTACCCACCTGTAACAATTTTATTCAAAGGCTGATGCAGGAGGATCCTAAAATCAAGGCCAAACTGGCAACACAGCAAGACCCCCTCTCAAAAGCCAAAGAGATAACACAAGTGAGGAAAAACAGACCCAGAGAAAGTAACACACTGACTCTCACACTAAGGAGTGTGTTGGGGAGGTGGTACCCTTTGACAGTTAGCTCCCAAGTCCCTTTTAAAGAGAAAATTTTATTTAGAACAATGTCTTGTTAGGCCACTTTGCTCCTGGGGCCTGGAAGGTAAATGTAGTAGTCAGGATTCACGAGGATGTAGATTTAATACAGGACACATGATTTACACGATCATTTTATAATGTTTACCAAAAAAGTCAAGAGCAGAAAATCTGTCCACATGCTAAAGACCCAAAGAAACCAGCCAAGGGCCTGGATCCCATGGCAATGTCCCACATTAGCACACTCAAAGGCCTAGAGCCCAAGGCAATTTCCTCCACGACTCCAGCCAGATGCCTAGACCCCACAGCAATGTCTCAGGCAAGTCCTTCTCGAAGATGTACACCAGGAAGGCCCAATGGCCAAGGGTGAAACTAGAAACTGTGCAAGTGGGATGAAGGGTCTGCATCCCAGGCTGAGGCATCTGCACTGGGGCCAGGAAGCAACGCTCAAAGCGTAAACCAGAGCTCCTCCGAGGGGACAGCAGCCAGCCCTGGAGACAGCAAGGACCGAGCTCCTCTGCTGAGGAGAACACCTGAGTTGGTATCAGGAAAACCAGCTGCAGCAAGCTTCTCCAAGAAAATCATCAGCCAACGATCCTCCCCTCCAGTTGTCTTCCCAGGCTGCTGGCACAGAGGTGGGTTTTCTGTCCACACTGACTCAGGCTGCCTGGGCATCCCAAGTTGTTAATCCATCACAGCATATTTGGACACGATTATGTTAGTCCTCTGTCCGTTACTGTGGAAACACCTGAGCTAATCAACTTATAAATAGGAAAGGTCTCTTTTGGCTCACGGTTTTAGAGATCTCACTCAGGTTGTGTCAATTGGCTTTTGGACCTACAGTGAGACCACCAGTCATTATGGAAAGTGCATGATAGAGCAAGGTCATTTGGTTCATGTGACAGATTATAGGGGAAGAGTCAAGACCCCACAAAACTTTCAAAGATGCCCCTTATGTCCTTAAATGTCCACTGGGGCCACCTCCCAAAGGTTCCATCACAACCCTTGAGGGGCACCCCAGATCCACGTTAGAGCAGTTGTTCTATGCAAGAGTTTAGCAGGAAATTGAAGAGAACTGGAGAAGACAGAACTAGAGGAACCATCACAAGAGCCCACCAAGCCATGAGTGAGAAATGTCTAAGGGGAAAGAGCCCAGGTGCTGACGCGGGTCCTAATGTTTTGGATTCTGAAACATAAGCATCCTCCCGCTGATTCTGCTAACCCTCAGCAAAGTCCACTGTGCAGAGAGGCGGAGGGGGGCGGGCAGGAAAGGGTTTGGGTCCACTTTGGGGCTGGTCTAGAGTGGAGAAAAGAGGCAACTGGGGAGGAGCATGGGGTAGGTGGTCAGAGCTAGAAGTAGGTGTGAAGGTGTTAGCACCCAGACATTCACAGCAACCTCAGGAAAGCGTGGTCACCCAGATATCCCCCCACCCAGAAGCACGTCCAACAGCCTCCATATCCATGCTGAGGATATTTCCTACAGCCCTAGATAGACTGACCCTATCTATGTGATGCTTTTTCCTGTATGCATGTCATGACTTATATCTATATGTGCCCCCAAAGCCTCCTGTGAACACAGGTGGGGCTTTTGGAAGGTGATTAGATTATGTATGAAGTGGTAGCACTGACTTGTGCCAGAAGGCAGAGTCTGGCCAGAAGAGGTGGGTCACTGTGGGGTGACCCGGAAGGATTCCTGCCCTTTTTAGCTCCTCCCCTGACTCTCTACTTCCTGGGTGCTATGAGGAGAGCCTGGTGCCTGTGCAGTGCCATCTGGCCTTGAGCCAGGTGACTATGGACCAAAACGTTACTTCTTTTAGTTGCAGTATTAGATATTTCCTCCCAGCTGCAAGAAAAGTGACCAAGACAATGTACATATCTATGATAAGGTCTAATTTATCAATTGGATAGAGAGAGAGATTAATAATGCTAATAAAATAGAACAACTTTAACAATATGCTGGAGGGCCAGCACCTGTAATCCCAGCCCTCAGGAGGCAGAGGCAGGAGGATTATTGTGAGTTTAGGGCCAGTCTGAACTACAAAGTGAGACTCTGTCTTCCAATAGAACTTCATTCTGCACCAGGATATAGGTTCTGATGTGACTATAGTAGAATCCAATTAATGACAGAGGTACCAGCATTATCCCTATTCTACAAGTGACAAAACAGAGGTTTGGGGAGGCTATTTAGCTGCCAAGACCCCCATAGCTGGATTTATGTTCAATTTTCTGGCTCCAGGTCCCTTTACTCTTCTACAGACTGGGGTCTCTCCATGCACAGCCCATAAAACATAATGGGGTTAAACTGTTCTGAAGTCCTCTTGAGCCTAAAATGAAAAGGCCCTTGGACAGGATCCCTATCACTCCCCAGGGTAAAAATAAATGCAGTCAGTTCAAGATGAGAGGGTGTATTTCTCCAAGGAACAAAGGAGGGATGAGAGAGACCAAGTCCCAGCAGCAGGGGTCACCGGCTGGGCTGGTTTCCTGTTCTTCCTAAGCCTGAACTCAGCACAGGGGCACTGACTGGTCCTAGAAAGGGAAGAAAGAGGAAGAGGAAGAGAAGGACACTGAGGAGGAGGAGGAGGAGGAAGAGAAGAAAAGAGGAGGAGGAACTGGAGGAGGAGGAGGAAGAGGAGGAGGAGGAGGGATGAGGCAGATCTGTGGGGAGTGCCCGCCATCCCAGCTGGCCTGCGTGTATCAGGATGGGGGGGGCTCTGCACACTGTCTGAATTATTCAGGCAATGAGGCCCCGGGGGCCCAGGAGGTCTATGATGTTTGGGGGTTTCATGGCCACTTAGGTGGACCAAAAGAGAAAAGGATTTCGTTCCGCCCGCTTATCTCCTAACCTTATAAACTCAGGATTAGCAGATCAAAGGCGGATTTGGCACAGCTGAGGGATGACGGTGGTTTCACAGAACAGTTCGGGCTTCATCCTTCATGATCAAATGAGCTTAGGCCATTGATAAATAAACGGCATTTTGAATTCCTCTAATTGGGCGTGCGGGTCACGCCTGAGCTGCAGTGGCCCGGCTGTCCTGGCAGAGTTAATGAGCCGGAGAGAGCCCTAGGGGTCCCAGACGTAGCTTCAAGACAAAGTTCCGGGGAGCAACCTGGGAGGGCTCCCCTTCTCAGCCGCCCCCAGTGTGGAAAGCCACAGCCTGGAGCAGGAAGTCAGGGACTCGATGCCCAGCATGAACACTGACCAGATAGATGGCCAAGGGGAGGGAGTCTCATAACCTGTCTGCACCTCCATTGTCCCTGCCATAAGATGGGAAATGATTGCATTGACAGCCACCATAGGAGAAGACTGGTAAAGGCTGGGCTGTCTCACCTAAGAGCCCGGCTCCTCACCATGAGGGAGCCAGCTGTGGAGCTGTCCACAGCGTGGAAGAGAGGGACACAGAGTGTGGGCCAAGTGGTCAAGGCAGAAGCGTAGTCTTCCCACTCTCCAGCTGGGCCACCATGCAGTTCTTCCCAACACTGGGCCTTCATTCCTTGCAGAGCTCCTAGGCTAGAGTCAGTGGGCCAACAGCCCCCATGAAGTGTCCCTCAGCTGTGCCCTCCTTAATGGAAATGACCTGCCTTTGGCTCTTTGGTGTGTCATGGAAGTTAAATTCTTTGGCCACCCAGCTTCAAGGTTGACTTGGCCAATAGAGATACCATGGCACGTGAGAAGCACTGACCAAGGTTTCCCGAAGTGTCTCTAACAGTCTATGGTGAGCTGGGACAGATGGGTCTACCAGGATTCTAGTTCCTGCTCCCGGCCCAGCTTTCAGGCACTCCAAACCTTTCCCTCTTAGCTCTCAGTGGGGTGGAGGTGGGGATTCCTGCAGCAACTAATATCTGTACTGTCTTCTCTAGCTTCTCAACCCTCTTATATAAGAATTCCCTTTACTAAATTTCCTCCATCTGAAAGACCTAAAGAGGTCTGTGACTGGCAAAGAATTGCCAGTGAAGATATTTCCTACAGCCCTGGATAGTACTGACCCCACCTATGCAGTGCTTTTTCCTATATGCATATCATGGCATAGCTTTGGTGTTGACCATTCAAGCATGCAACGACGGTCCATTAAAGGCAAGGCTCAAAGCCACAGAGACAGCAAAGCAAAGGCCCTGCCTCTCCCTCAGGCAAAAGCTGGTAGACAGGTGTCTACATTAGAGTTATAATGTGACCAGGCTATGTGCTCTGTGCACAGTAAGGGGGGTGGACAACTCACACAACTTGCACCAGGGAAGCAGTCCATGAATCAGGCATCTTAATGTCCATGACGGCCTGAGAGTCGGGCTAGCATGGCTGGGCCTGTGGGTGGATGGGCAGAGGAGCTTCATGCAGGAATCAGAGGAGTCCTGGCTCAAAAGTAGCTCACAGGAATTTGCCCCAGACACCAAGAAGCCTAGAGTAAGCACCTCCTTTCCCTTGGCCTTTATTTCATTCCTCCATTTAAGAAACAGCTTGAAAGAACTGAGCTGCTTTTAAAAAAGAAAAAAAGAAACAGAACTGATCTGCTAGGCTCCTAGTGCTATATTTTGGAGCTTCAGGTTATTTATTTATCAAAAGGAAAGAACATTTCTTTGGAGGCTGAAGCAGGAGGATCACCAGTTCAAGGCCAGCCTGGGTGACTTAATGAGAGCCTCAAAATAAAAAAATTTTGATAAAGGATAGGGATGTGGCTCAGTGACAGAGTACTTGGCTAGGACATACGCAGGCCCTACATTCTCACCATTGCAAGAAAAGGAAGGAGGAGGAGAAGGGAGAGAGAGAGAGAGAGAGAGAGAGAGAACACAGGCCCTTTCCAGCTCTCTAGCTGTGGATTTTGACTCAGCCTAAGAAGTCACCAGGTCAGAAGCCGCAGCATGAGCAGAGAACATGTGTTTGTGTGTAACTCTGTCATAATTCCCAGTATGACTTCTAGCAAGCCACACTTCTACTCTGAGCCTCAGTTTCCCCATAAGAAAAATGAGCCCCACAGCAAGATCACTCCCTAGGGACTATGCAGAGGTAATGTACAAAATGTACAAAAAGCACCAGGCACACAGTAAGCACTCAATAAATGCTACCCACTCTTCAGTGGAAGTGAGATGGAAAGCAAGGTGGGAGGAGGATGTGGGACAAGGAGGAGACTTGACAGAAAAGAAATGTCATGACCCAGAATTCACTGGGAAGAAAAAGACCCATGATCCCCTGGGGGGCCCTGCCCAGAAGCAAGCTAGGGCAGTGGCACTGGGCACCCCCAGCTACCTCCTCTCACAGAGTCTCAGAACCGGGCTTGCTCTGCTCCCAGGGGTTAGCATTCTCCGGCACTGGCACCTGTGAAGGGCTAAGCTCCCTGCACAGGAGGCTGTGCAGCTGAGGAGCAGGATCAGTCTGAATGCATGAGGGCCCAGCCCCAGGCACAGACTGTTGATACTGCCGATGGCCACTGCATGGAAAGGGACTGTAGGGTAAGGGCAGTGGACAGGTGGGTGACAGGCGTGCTTCTCCCCAGCCCCTAACTCCCTCTCGTGTGCCAGCTAAAAATAATACCTCCCCGGAGACCTAGTCGGCAAAGCTGAAGCATGCATAAAACATTGGCCGGTCAGGTTTCCTCTGCTGAATGGCCCCTTTCAGCGTGGGCAGGGGTGAAAGGTTTATGCGGAGGATCACCTGACTTTCTGGAAGGACAGAGGAGCCTTGGCCTCTGCCTGGGCCCCCAGCCTCACAGCTCTGTGCCTGGCACCATGGTCCCCATGGCAGCCTCCACAAAGGGCTCCCAGGTTGAATTCCCCTCTCTCAGCATCTCCCAAGGCACTAGATCCCCTTCATGGAGAAAGGGGCTGGTGTGGAAGGAGGTGCACAGCTCTGGGTTTGAATCATGCTTCTTTGACAGTCTTTCTCCAAAAATACACTTGGAGATGCTGAATTACACAAAGACACTCAGCAGTTGGGGTTTGGGTGCAGTTTGACTGTGTCCCCCAAGGATCATGTGCCGGAAGGTTGGTCCCCAGTACAGAACCTATGTGAAAGGTGCACCTGGTGCAAAGTCACTGGGTCGTGGCACAGCCTCTCAGAACAGATTGATACTGGTCTCGAAGAAGTCAGTTCTCTCAAGGGTCGGTTATTAGCAAGCAAGGCTATTGTGTGTGCCTGGGCCCTGTGCACAGCTGATTCACTTTCCATTTCTCTGCTGTGTATGACACAACCAGGAAGCTCTTGCCATGCTGTTTGAACACCAGCTGCCAAAATTGAGAGCTGTGTAATCTCATTGTTTTATAAAGTAACCAGGTTCAGGTATTGTGTCACAGCAACACAAAACAGACTAAGACTGCCATTGATTTGAACCCAGCTCTGTCTAACTCAGAGCAATTTACTGCTACTGTGCCTTTTGGTGGTGATTTAAGGGAGTGTGACTCAAAGGAATGGATCATGGAGGAAAGAAAGATCTGGCTTGGTCACTTCCCCAGTGCTAAGACACTTTACTGAACATCTACAACTTTGGGAGGAGAGGATTATTTCTGGCTCAAAGTTTTGGAAGTTTTAATTCATGATTCACATGCACGATCGAGGAAAACTACTCAAGTTTTGGCAGCCAGGAAGTGGAAGAAAGGGAGGAGCCCAGGAAGGAGACAAATCTGGTCATGCCTCTGGTGACTGCATCTTTCAACAGACTCTGCCTCCCAACACCACGTTTAGCTCTGCACTCATCCGTAGGTATATCCTCTGATGAGTGCAATACTCTAAGAACCGATCATCTTCCACAAGTCCCACCTCAAGCACAAGTCTGGGGGTCATTTTGATCTCAGCCATAACAAAGAAATGCACCTGAGTTAGTAACACCTGAGAGGGTTGAAGTCAGTCTTCCCACAAGAGAACCTCCCCGCTTCCGCTTTCCCATTCCACAGTAGGTTTATTTCTTCTCCCATATTTCATTCAAAAAAGATTTCCTTGTGAAGTTTTTCTTCACCATAAAAACTTATACTCACAATAAAAGAAAATTGAAGTCCCAGAAAACTGGTATTAGAAGAATAAAATTTTCTTGTAACTTCGCTTTTCTAGTTGTTTATTAGTATATAACAAGTCATTCCAAATTTGCAGGCAGGGTACCACCACGTAATCTTGCTCACAGATGTTGTGGCCTGGAACTGTGTACAGGGATGGCAGGGATGCCTGTTTCTGGTGTCTGGAGGCCCAGCTTGGAAGACCCAGCCAGGGACTAGAAGCTTCTAGAAGCTTCTTGGTGATATATTTGGCATATATCATCTCACTAGGATGAATCAGATATAACTATCAGGTACCTCCTCATGACCTCTGCACCTGTCTTAGGCATCCTAACACTATAGTAGCTTCAAGAACTCCAAGAGAGAAGGTTCTAGAAGTTACATAGTGTGGATTAGTCAAGGGGAGAGGTCCTCGGTCCTATAGAAGAACTTTAGAGTATCTGAGTTCATATTTTATTTATTTATTTTTAGTTTTCTGAGACAGGATCTCACCTTGTAATTCAGGCTGGTCCTAAACCCTGCCTCTAACTCAACAATCATCCTGCCTCTGCCTTTTGAGTGCTGGGATTACAGGCATGAGCCACCACGCCTGACACTGTGGTTTGTGGTACTGATTGCTGGAGGGTGTGAGTCACCACACGCAGCACTGTGATATGTGGTTACCAGGGATCGAACCCAGGACCTTGCGCTTACAAGGCAGGCACTGGAACCATTAAGCTAAATCCCCAGCCCCTGAGTCCATGTTTTAAAACCACCACAACCTCACTCCCAGGTACCATATTCTGATCTGAGAAATCTTTGCTTCCTTCTAGGTGATTATAAAAATCATTTTATGATCTAATTGTTTTTTCAATTTAATATTATATCATTAAGTATGTCTCTTTGTTAGAAATTCTTTATAAACACCATATTCTGTTAATTTTTAGGCTTTTAAATAAATACATGTTCATAGTTAAAATTTTTTTAATATTGAAAAAAATCTTTAAAATATGTTTAAAAAGTTAGCACTATCTCACTTACTTTATGTACATTTTTAACCCTGGTTTTTTCACTTAGTATTCAAGAAAGACCAGATTCACCAATAATTAAATATTATATAATGTTGTTTAAGGCCCTTTCTCATTCTATTACATGGGTATCTAGAATAGATTTAAAAGATCCCCACTGTTGAATTCTGATGTTTTATCTAAGTTAGTGCCATTGATAAAACCAATGACAGGGTGTGTGTGTGTGTGTCTATCTGTCTGTCTGTCTGTCTGTGGACACCGGGGATTGAATTCAGGGCTTCTGCATCAGGCTACATCCCCAGTCTTTTTTTTTCTTTTTAGAAAGTGTCTCACTAAGATGCAAAATTCCCAAAGTGGGGCCAAGGATTTAGTTGTTCCAGTATCTGTTTCACAAGAGCAAGGTTCCAAGTTTGATTCCTGCTACCAAAAAATAAATTTCTCCAGGTAGACTCAAACTTTCTGTCTTTCTGCCTCAGCCTCCCAAAATGCTGGGAATACAGGAATGTGCCACCATGACTAGATGACAATGACATTTTGGGTGTTGTGAAGGCTATGTTATATATGCAGTCCTTTCATCAGCCCTTTGATTATTATTCTCCTTTTATAGCTATTATTAATGTAAACTGAATATTTATTGAGTACCTAGTAATTGAGATATAGATAGGTATAAGGTGAAACTCCTGAACTTGGCCTGCAAAGTGCCACAAGATTTAGTCCCGCCCTATAGTGTCATCTCTAAATTCTCTGTTACCTTGCATCCAGCCTCACAGACTATATCTCAGTAATTGAGTACCTCCAGCATTTTTGTGAGTTCTTTATTTGGAAAAACTAACTCTATCCTCCCTACAATTTATGAGTTTGATGTTCTGTTTTACATTACAGATGAGCAAAGTGAGGCACAGGAAGACTGACAATTTGTCCCCAGGTCCTATGGCCAAGCCTGGACCCAAACCTTGGACTTCTTGATTCCAAAATCGGGTCTACAGACATTTCTCTGAACCACTGGGACATGGGAACTGACCTCAACCAGGAGATCTAGCCCCAAGAGAGGAGAGGAAAGGGGCCGGAGCCCCATGCTTCCCCAGCGCCCTGGAGGGAAAGCCAGTAAGTCCAAGTCAAGTAGCTGAGCGTCAGCCTTGGGTTTCTGAAGAGAGGCTGGGAAACGTGGATATGGAAAGGGGTGTGTGCAGCGCAAGCTCACTTGGCCTTTGGTGGCTTCCAGGGGACAGAATCAGGAGCAGCTTTGCCTGCCAGGAAGTGCAGTGACCAGCACAGGATGCTGGTTCTCTCTATACATTATTTCAAAACGCTTCCCACTGGTTCAGCCAGCTGAAGTCTGCTGTCTGTCAGATCTGCTCCATTCCTAACCCCCAGGGCTCAGCTCCAGCCAAAGCCTCCATCTTCCTTTGCCCAGACTATATTAAGACCTCCCAGCTGGCTTGCAAGCTTCCTTTCCTGGCCCCCTGTGTTTTCCACACAGCAGCCAGAGTGATCATTATTAAAACACCAATCAAATCAAGTCACCACTTAGCTGAAATGTTTCAGCGTTTCCTGTGGCTCTTAGGTATAAGGTGAAACTCCTGAACTTGGCCTGCAAAGTGCCACAAGATTTAGTCCCGCCCTATAGTGTCATCTCTAAATTCTCTGTTACCTTGCATCCAGCCTCACAGACTATATCTCAGACCCTTGGAGGCAGGCTTCCTCCTGCCACTGGGCCTTTGCATATGCTATTCTATCTGCCTAAAAGCTTGCCCTTCCCTTCTTTACCCTCTTGACTTCCTCATTTTTTACCTTTACCTTTTCTTTTTTTTTTTTAAACAGGGTTTTGCTTTTGTAGTTCAGGCTGGCCCTGAGCTCACCATTAGCCCAGGCAAGTCTCGAACTCACAGCAATCCTCCTGCCTCTGCCTCCCTAGTGCTGGGATTACAGGAATGAGTCACCACACCCAGCCTCAGTTTTGTTTTGTTTTTTTTAATAGATTTTATTTTTCACTGTGGGACTTACAACAATATTCTACAGAAGATACAGAGATTTTTCTGTCTACTCTGCATCCCAAATAGGCACAGCTACTGCCATTATGAACATAACCCCCACCAGAAATGGCACATTTTTCACCACTAGTGGGCCTGCATCAAAACTGCCTTATGACCTGAAGTCTGTGATTTAAAAACTAAGGTTCTCAATGTTGAGATTGTAACAAAAAAGTAAGGAAACAAATTTTATATATATGGGGGGGTGGTAGGGTGGGTGGGGCTATGGGAAAAAATGAGAATTAAGTTGTGTCTTATACTGGTACAAATCCCCATTGTGGAGTGCAATCATGATGTGTATATTTAATGTACCAATAAAGATAAAAAAAAAAAAACTAAGGTTCTTTCTCACCGTTATGTGTTCTGTGGGTCTGGGCAAATTTGCAATGACATGCACTCACCATTTCAGTGTCACACTCAGTAGTTCGCTGTCCTAAAATTCTCTGCACTTCGCTGCTCCATCCCTCCCTTTTAACCCCTGGAAACCACTGATCTTTTGACTGTTTCCATAGTTTCACCCTTATTCGAATGCCATTTCACTGGAATCACACAGATGCAGCCTTTTCAGGTCAGCTTCTCTTAGTAACGTGCATGACATCTCCTCTTTGTCTTTTCGTGGCTTGACAGTTTATTTCCCCATTGATGTGGGATAACATGCCACCAGATGTACCACAGTTTATTCATTAACTCACCTACTCAAGGAAACCAGAAGGCTATTACCTTCCAAATTTCCCTGTTTTGCCAGTTATGTGGAAAAATGCGATAAACATCCATGTGCAGGATTTTGAGTAGACAGAAGTTTTCAGCTCCTCTGGGCAAATGTCAAGAAGTGCGACTACAGGATCATATGAAAAGAGGACATTTAGTTTTGTAAGAAACTGCCAAGCTGTCTTCCAAAGTGGCGAGATCACTCTGCACTCCCACCAGCAATCAGTGGGAGTTCTTGCCGCTCCAACCTCCCCGGCACTCAGTGCTGTCCCAGTGCTGGAGTTTGGGCTTGCTGATAGGTGTGTGGTGGGATCTCACTGCTGTTCTGACTGAAATTTCCCTAAGGACATCTGGCACGTGGCCTCTCCTTACATGCTATTTGCATCTGTGTATGTTCTTTGGTGAGATTTTTGCCCATCTTTTAAGTAGGTCGTATGTTTATTTATTGTTGAGTTTTAGAGGCTCTTTGACAATTTCAGACAGCAGTCCTTCATCTATGTCCTTTGCAAATATTTCCTCCTAGCCTGGGGCTTGTCTTCTCATTCATTTTACATTATTTTTATCATAGTAGAAGTTGTTTTTTGCTTTTTTTGTTTTTTTGAGACAAGTTCTCGCTTTGTAGTTCAGGCTGGTCCGGAGCTCATCCTTGAACTCACAGCAATTCTCCTGCCTCTGCCTCCCTAGTGCTGGGATTACAAGCGTGAGCCACCATGCCCGGCACTGTGGTATGTGGTACAGATTGCTGGTAGGTGAGAGTCTCCATGCCTGGCATTATTGTATTTGGTACTCAGGATTGAGCCCAGGCCCTTGCACTTACAAGGCAGGCAAGGAACCACTGAGCTAAATCCCCGGCCCAGAAGTTTTTAATTTTAATAAGGCCCAGAGTATCCATTGTTCCTTCTATGGGTCATACTTCTGGTGCTGCATTTGAAAAGTCATCACCAAATCCAAGGTCATCGCGATTTTCTCCCATTGTCTCTTAGGAGTTTAATAGTTTTGCATTTTACATGGAAGTGTGTGACCCATTTGGGTAAATTTTTGTGCCAGGTGCCAGGTCTGTGTGCCTCAATTCACTTTCTTGCATCTGGAGGTCCATCACTGTTTGTCGACACAGGGAAGCAAGCCTAACTCCCAAACTGCAAAGTATCTGAAATGCGAGTTTATGTTTTCTAAAATCGAAGAATGAATTTTAGGAACAACGGAGGTTAAGAGTAGGAAAACTTTGTTGAGAAAGAAAGCTTCCATCTAAGAGGGACAGAAGGGGGACCTTGGAAAGTGGATGACCCAGGATCGCTTCTCCTAGGAGCGATTTATGGAGCAAAGTTATGAGGTAAGGAAAGTTCAAAGAGGGGGCTGCCAATTCAGATTCAAAAAAGGTAAGCAAACTATGATTAACCAATGAAAGTAATATCGATTAAAGGGGAATCCAATGACAGGAAATCACATAACAAGCATATAAGTATTTTCTAAGAGAGTAGGGTCAATGTCCTAGGCCTCCACCCAGGGAGATTTACAATCACTGCTTTTCTGGGAGGGGTGGATCAAGATCCTGACCTTTCACCCCCAGAAGGAGATTGAGGCCTATCAATTATTGCATTCTGGGAGGGGTAGTTTTCTCCTTTGATAATGCTGACCTTCAGTGAAGGTCTCCTTTCTTGTGGGCTTTTCGAGGGCCAGCCCTGTCTAACTGCCTCCAAGATGTCTAACTAGCTTACCTACCTATAACAAAAAGACCATCATTTTTTCATTGTATTGCTTTTGGTTCTTATCATTCCTCCTTGCTCAAGTCTCAGCTGAAGTCCCCCAAGTGTCTTGGAATGAAGCTCCCTCACTACTCATTGGAAACCTCTGTCATAGGCTCCCATAGTGCCCCAGACTGCTCTGCCCCATGCTGGACCCCATTCCAATACCATGTTTGCTGGTGGCACTCCTCAGCCACCTAGCAACACACTGGAGTGTAAGTTGGGTGAGGCAGGGGCTCCGTCCGCTGTACCATCACCACACACCGCAAACAGACCATAGATATTTGCTACATGACTGCCAGACTTCAGGACAACAGCTAGCAGCTCAGAGGCCCAAAGGAGACCTGCATTCTGTCCTCTGAGCTTGTACGGAGTCATTTCATCCTCGCTGGCAAGGCAGGGGTTAGGATTACCCTTCCCAGGGAGCTTAGCAGGAAACAGGGCCCTTGTTCAAAGTTCACAGTCACCACAACGAAGGACGAAGGATGGGAACAGAAGTCTCTGCATGGCTTTTGAGCACCCCATGGAGCTCTCTGCTCGGTGACTGTCCACGCCGAGCCCAACCAAGAAGCAGATCACAGCTTGGAGCTCCAATCCAGTGCCTGGGGACACAGGGCCACCTGCCCCAGCCAGCCAGTAGCCAGAGGTGACAGACGGCTTTGACAACATGATCATGGGTCCAGGCAGCCAACTCACAAAGAAAAACAGCAGCCCACATGTGGCACGAGCTTTTCTTGTTTGCTTTGTATCTGGTTCCCACTCGGCAGCGCCAGCCAGGACTGCAAGGGCTGCACTTTTTCTACTTAATGGTTAAAATTTTTAAAAACCTGATTCCCTGCTTTGCTTGGCAGCACCAGGAACATACCTCTGATGCAGCAGGTAACTGGATAGGGTCTTGGTTGTAGCAATTTGCTGAACACAAGGTTTTGTGCTCAAAAACACATTACAGCACTCAGAGGGCGTCACTTGGGGGTTTTGAGACCAGAGAAGAGGCAGCAGGACTGGGAAGGGGGGTGCTGCAGAGGGAGACATGCCCTTGACTGAGGGGCCCATGAAGTGCTCAGTAAGGTGGACCACAGGGCTCTCCCTGCCCCGGGGCAGAAGGTGAGAAGACAAGCAGAGATGACCTCAGGGCTGAGGTTAGGTCTAACCTCACTGCCTGGGCTGTGTGACCTTGTAAAGGTCAACTAACCTGCCTGAGCCTCAAATCCCTTGAGTGCAAAATGAGCAGAATAACAGGATCTGACTCCCAGGGCTCTTACCGAATGCATGCTGGGAGTCACCACTGTGTTCTCCAGGCCCAAGCAGCCTGACCCATAGTAGGAACCTAATAAATTCTGTGAAGCAAACTTAAATTGCTCTCAGCTATCTCCCCACTGCCTAGAATTGTGCATGGCAGGTACTAGGTGCTAGAGTCATACTTTTGGAATTGGCTTAACTATTCATAGCCGTACTGACCCCAAGATAAGACATGACATATAATACTCAAAAAATAACTTTTAAATGACTACATTTAAAGTATTTAGTATACAAAGGGGATGTAGTGTTTGATATATGTAAACTCTTGTTCTTTGTTCAACAAATGCTCATTGAGAACCTGTATTCTCTGATACCAGTTCTTAACTCTGACACCAGCTGGTCTCCCGAACTTCAGCCTCATTCTGCTGCTGTGTAGCTGGCCAGCTTGTGTCAGAGTCTACAGGTTTAGGGCTCAGTCCCACAAGACTGTTCCACTTGGATACCAGTCAAGATGGGACCCCTAGGCTACCCACATTTCTTCTAGGTTAGAATTTCCCTCCCTTCAAGTATGACTCAATAAAACACCTCCAGGAACTCAGGAAATGCTTTACTGACAATCAACTTTGTTATAAAGGACACAGTTCAGGAATTCACACAGAGGGCACAGTTACAGGGTGAGAGGGGTACTTGGCTTCCATTCCCTGTCTGGGAAAATTGCGTTCCCAACACCTCCACACGTTCAACACACTCCAAATGTCTTTTTCCCCAGATTTTATAATTCAGTCTTCCCCTTTCTTTACTAAGGTCAGGGTGGGCTGGAGTTCCAACTCTAATTCTGGTTTTGCGCTTCAGGTCACCTACCTCATAATGAAGCAGTATAACATAAACTCTGATGCTGAAAGGGCCTGGCTATGAAAAACAAAACACACTCCTCTCACCAAGGAAATTCCAAGGGTTGTAGGAACCTTAAACCCAGAACTAGAGAAAAAGGAGAAGTATATTTCTGCAAGCCTTTGCAGCAAAGATGCTACAAGATTCTAGGTAGTCAATAGGGAAGTGCCTGGCAGTGGCCAGTTCCCAAGCAATCAGTGTCACTAGTTTCATTGAGTTCTCCAGGCTGGTTATCCATCTCTCAACTTACCTGGACCTGATTTCAACTTCAACAGCTACCACTGAGTCTACAGTTTCCAGTAACATGTGCATTGCTCAAGTTCCACAGGCGATAGAACACATTTGTGTCTAGGGACACCTGTAAGTATTAACCTT
This sequence comes from Petromus typicus, assembly GCA_004026965.1. Taxonomy (NCBI): domain Eukaryota; kingdom Metazoa; phylum Chordata; class Mammalia; order Rodentia; family Petromuridae; genus Petromus; species Petromus typicus. The sequence goes on along the minus strand of PVIR01001426.1, from coordinate 87,630 downwards.
GAGCTAACAGAGGGATCTCTCACCTCCAATATTTCTAACTTGAGAGACAGAGACAAAAGGAATTAATGACCAAATTCGATAGAAAAAGAAATGAGAATTTCACTTCAAAGGTGATGAATCAGAGAAGCTCAAACACTCAGCACAAGGGCACACTCACCATTCCTGTGCCCGGAAGACATTGCTATTCAATCACCACTCTCTTTCCTGCAGCCCTCCAGACTATCATAATCGATCAATCACACACCACACTTGAATTGAGACCACCACCTTCTGTGAGGAGTTGGCTTTTCCAGAGGAAGTAAAGGAAATATAAAGTCCTCAGATGAAAGGAAAACTACGTAGAGTCAAAGACCATCCTTGAAAAATCTCTTAAATCTCAAAGCATAGGAGAAGCTTTACTAGTCCAGTCAGGCCATTTTCCTCCTGCTCTGCCACAGATTACTGAGTCCTTGGCTGGTCACAGAAACGCAGACTTAACTGAGGCTAGCTGTGTGCAAAGGCCAGGCTTTAAAAGTTAAGGCTCCCATCCATAGCAAGACTTTATCTCCAAAAAATGTCAGATCTTTAAGGGCTGAGGGAGAGGCAGCAGGGGCTGAGCTCTACTGAGGATCAGCACAAACACCACCTCATTTTCTCTAATCTACTCCCAGGTAAGTGTACACTCATTGTTTGATTAAACCAGCTCTCCAGACAAGCTGTTTGTTTTCTTATCTACAACCGGTAGGCACAAAGGGGAGAGTGAAGAATGCACAAGAATTAAATGCCCATATCATGCAAGTCTACTTAATTTGTTATCTCCACAATGGGCATTTATCCCAGCCAAGACCAGAGAAAAGAAGATAAAACTAATATCTTATGAGCACTGGCCAGGCACAATTGCACATTGTTTCTTTTAAAACCGCATTAATCTTGTGAAGCAGAGATTCATTAACACTGGGTAAATGTTTATCAGTTTTGGAGGGAGAAATTCACACATCTGATACCCTTTTGAATAATTCTCCATGTTACATGACTTGGTAAGGAGCTGAGCTCATCTTCCATTCAGATGTGGAAAGTGCCAGCTGCTCAGCTTCCTAGGCTCTCTTGCAGCTAAGGGGCCAGCATGTGACTTGAACTGTCTTGGGCAGTCAGATGTACCTCTCCAGACAAGGCTCTACTTGGTGGGTGGCAGATGGGCACAATGACCATAAACAGTGGGGACACAGAATTTACAGGGCAGCCCAACAGAGCCAAATAAACCCACAAATCAATAAAAACCAAAAATCAACCTACCAGGAAAATAAACAATAGTGAATAAGCTTGCAAAGAAAAATGGCAATTGCACTGATCAACAAGAAAGTGGGATAAAGATCTCTTGGTCACTTTCCTTTTTTTTTTCTTTTTTTTTGAGACAGGGTCTTGCTGTTGTGGTTCAGGCTGGCCCTGAGCTCAGCCTCAAACTCACATCACAGCAATCCTCCTGTCCCTGCCTCCTGAGTGCTGGGATTACAGGCGTGAGTCACCATACCCAGCACTGTGGTATGTGGTACTGGTTGCTGCTGGGCATGAGTCTCCACACCCAGAATGGTATGTGGTTAACTGGGGTCAAACCCGGGTCCTTGAGCTTGCGAGACAGGAGCTGGAACCACTGAGCTAAATCCCTGGACCTCCTGGTCACTTTCTTATCACTGAGACACAGTAGCCAATATGGCTCACAGTTACAGTCCATGGCATAAACAGTTTGGCAAAAAGGGACAGCAGGTGACAAATTGCTGATGTCATTATGGGGAAGAAGCAAAAAGAGAAGGAAGGAGTGAGTTAGGAGGGCAATAGACCCTTCCAGGACACATCTCCAGTGACTCAACTCTTCTGATCAGAACCTACCTCCTAACAGCAAGTCAACTAGATCACCCGCACAATTCAATCACTTTCCAAAAGCCCCACCTCTAAGCACATGAATCTTATGGGGGACCTTCCTGATCTAAATCATAACGTTTTATACCAGTGCCCAAAAGACTCATATGCATCTATTTATGCAAATTGCTGTAAGAGTGCTCAAGTCTTAATAGTTGCATTTCTGCTGAAAAAACCAAGTCCAAACACCTCTGAGGATCAAGGCAAGGTCTTAGCTGTGAGCTTTTATAAAATCAAAAAGAAAGTTAAACACTTCTGACATACAATGATGCCATATAAACATCCCCATTCCAAAAGAGAGCAATAAAGAGATAGAAAGGAATGGAATCAAAGCAAGACCAAAACTCAGCAGGGCAAATATTAAATTCGTAGTTCTCAGTTAACTCCCAAGCAAGATGTTGCACTGAGAAGTGAGCTCCAAAGGGCTTGAACAGATCCACCCCTATAGCGCTGCTGGTAGTAGCTCTCATGGCCTCTCTCTTGGGCTGGCTTTGCTCAGTGCTTCTCCTCAGATGTCCCATTCGGCTTCTCCAACTCCTTGGGGTCTCCACTGTACTTTTGGCTTTATTTTCACATCTTCACATTCTGTCTTCTCAGCAGCACACTGCCTGGTCTCCCAGGCCTTCTTCTGAAATCTAGGTGGAAGCCCAACTCTGGCATGCTGCATGCCTGTAGAACAAGAACTATGTGGATTATACCAAGATCTGCCACCAGCTAGAACAGCAGCCTAGGTCCTCTTTGGTCATGACTGCAGAGGGCTCTGAGAACCCAGATGGCCAAGCTCTATGGAGCGAGTCTCAGGGAACTAATTCCCTAGATGTTTTTTTTTTTCCCAAAAAATTCATGAAAGGGGATAGTGTCTGCCCTTGGCAAAGAGAAGTCTTTTCAATCCCCAGTACAAAAATAAGAAGAAAAAGAAAAGTCTTTTACTTTTGCACCTCTCCACCTGTACTCATTCCTCCAATTCCCCAGAGTGTTGGCTGCTAATCACTCCTAGCTGAGCCTTCCATAGAAGACAGCTGCCTTTCCTAAGGTGACACACCCTCCCCAGGGAGCCCTATGTCCAGTGGCAGGTCAGTGTAGTAGGACAAAGACCCAGACCTTTGACCCTTTACACAAAGAATTCAAAAGGCCTTCCCCCAGCTACCAAGTCCCCATAGGATCCTCGAAGGCTCCTAGTAAAATTACTGCTGACCTGTCAGCAGTGAAGACTCATCGCTGGTGGTTGGTAAAGCAAAATATCACGTGGCAAGTGGAAATGGTGCAGTAGAGTTTTTACCCCGGGCAAGCTGGAGTGGGACGAAAGTGGAGGTGGTTACACCAACTGCTGGAACAGGACAGGTGTTCGGGTGGTTCTATGGATAGGTACTGACGAACACTGTCAGTGGATGAGGGAAGAGCAAGGAAGGGTGGAGGTGGTAAAGCAGCAATTGCAAGGGAAATGAAGTGCAAGCCTCTCATCACTTATAGCAAGAGAACAGAAAAATCTCAGGCTTAAACCCAGCTTCAATGTAAAACTAGAAGAATGCCAATGAAAGTTGAAATTTCACCCCCCAAAACCCGCTTGTGCCAGATTTCTCTGGTTGAGAAAAGCAGATCCCGATATTTGGGGTGGGGTCAGTATGTCCAAGAATCTTGAAACCTTGAGCTTCCGGAATTCTTTGGCCCTGAAATAATGACTTTTTTATTTTTAAAATTAATTTTATTGGTACATTTTAGATATACATAAAGCTGTCATTTATTATAGGAAATCGGTACCTGTACACTTAGTACAGTAACAACTTCTTTTAGAGCATCTCCTTTGGTCACAAATGGAAAGAAACCTCTCCTATGTAAAGTCATATATGCCCCTCAAGGATTTATCCTGACTGTCCCCCTCACCACCAGAGCATAACTAGGGTCAAGTCACCATCTGACCAAGGGGTTGGGCCTACAGAGTGAAAGGAATAACTATCCTGTGAGCCCAAAGAAAATACGTGGAGTTGGATCCTGAGGATTCTGAATTAAGGGGATTGGAGAGAATAGACTATGAGGTCAGATAATGGACACTGGAATGGGAGCACTCTCTTGTGATCAAATTCAACATCTTGGCAAAGACCTTGGGAGACGGTATTAGCACAGGACAAGAATGGGCCTTGTGACCTTGGATGACAGTGAGGATACAGTGCAGTCCCATGCAGCTTTCTAGGCACAGTGCATGCCACATCTCTGACTGTCCATGTCATCAGTCTCCAAATCACCAGGGCAAACTCTCCAAAGACTCCTGCCTGGTGCCCTGACCAGGAGAGAGTGACCTTTGGGGGAAATCAGAGAGAAAATGAACCCCCTCTTTCCTAGGCTGTCCCTAGACTGACTGCTCACTCGTCAACCAGGAGGGGATCAAAGAGGTCTTTAATTGGTACCACTAAGACTTTTCCAGGCAGAAAGAAATAGAACTGCCAAATTAAAGGCAGATTTCTCTGCAGGAGAGGCAGCTGCCCTAAAGTCAGGGACCAGCTGCTGGACCACTTTCTGGGACTGTGGCCAGGGCAGAGAGGGAATGAGACTCACCTAAGTATCCTTGAGTTGGCTATCTGATGGGCACTTTATGAATGGGTGGTGGTGCCAGCCCTGTACGACAGTATCTCCAGACATAGCATGCTAGTTCATTATGAAAGGCCCTTGGGAACAAGATACTCTTGGAGAGGCCATACCAGCAAACAGGCAGGCAGAGCTGTGTGGGTATTGGGTAGAAGGAACAACATCAGTACAACAAGGCAGGGTGCTCCCGGGATGGAGACCTATTGAGAGTCTCACCCTCAAAAACAAGACCACAGGTGCAACTTGGCCCCGTGAGAGAACTCTGGCTGAAGGACAAACATGAGAACCTAATCACTTATGAACATAAAGTATTCCCATTTTGGGGACCAACTCTCCATTTTATGAACCCTTGGGGGACAAACTACATCAGATCATAGAAGTTTGTTTCCATGGAAATGTGATAAGGGCAGTCACATGCCTCAGGGACTAGACACTCAGTAGTGATATATAATGTGGCCTACTTGAGGTCTCAGTCAAGCGACACTGCTATAGACCTAGGCCTGCCCTGGGCCTAGTGGGGGTGACCTAAAGGGAAGTCCAGGTCCCCAGGGACTAAACCCAGGCAGATTCCAGACCAAACTCTAGATTTGCAGAGCAGAAATAATGGGTGAAAATTCCATCTGGAGCCCCAGCAAAATCACTTATTAGAGTTACCAATTGATATATTAAGACTATGTTTGAGTATATTCCACAGCTATAACAAAATACCTTAGACTGGATAATTTATAAGCGATAGTATTTATTACTCACAGCTCAAGAGACTGGGCAGTCCAAGATCAATGCGCCAGCAGAGTCAGTGGCTGGTGCAGACCTGTTCCATATAGGTGGCACCTTCTTGCTGCTTCCTCACATGGTACATGGTAGGCCTCTCTTAGTCTCATTTGTGACAAGAAGATCTCTATGACACAATCCCTGCCCTACCTCCTAACATTATTGCATTGACGATCAATATCAATATATGAGTCTCGAGAAAATACATTCATACCAAGGCAGACTATTAGGTAAATGATCACTGCACAACTGGACATTTAAACTGTGCTGAATTAAAGCCAACAGACTTCTTTTTGGCCTCCTTGGGAGAAAAAACAGGAGAGTTAGCCCATCCCCAGTGTATTAGCTACGGTTCATGAGAGGAACAGAATCAATGCAAAATTTATGTATAATCATACAAAGGATTTATTAGGTAACCTTACAGAATTAGAAGCAGAAGGTCCCAAGAGCTGACCTCAGAATCTGGGATAGAAGAATCCATAATTGCCACTCGCACGCACACAGGAGGTGAGGAGGATCCAACAGCAATAAAAGGTTAAAGACTTGGAAGCTCATTTAAACACTTAGTAAGTCTGTGTCAGAAGACTGAAGAGTCTGTGCTAGAGACCAGTTTCCTAAAGGCAGTGGTGGAGAATAGAGCTCCTCCAAAAAAACGAGATTGAGAGACAGAGAGAGACAGACAGAGACAAAGGCAGAGATTGCTTTTCTTTCCCTTTTTACTCCATCCAGGCTACAAGCCCATTGGCTGACACAGACCTTCTCCCCTTGATTTGTTGCTGACACATCAATTATCCACTGACACACCCAGAACTTCACTCATTTGCTCAATGTTCTTCCTCAAATCAAGTAAACACAGCATGATTAACCATAACACCCACCCTGACTCAGGAGTTAGTTTTGCACAAGCAACAGTGGGACAACTGGGGACCATGTGTCTCACCAAGTGAGGTTACTGGAAACTCTCAGCATCCCCCATGATTTTTTCCAGCTCCAAAATGTTTACCTGCAATCCATCAACCTTTAGATTTGTTACAGTTCACAAGATGTACAGGGAATAAAGGAACAAGCTTAATGGGGACAAAGGAAAATAATTAGACAAATCTAGATCCTGGATATTCTACCGGATGACAGATCCACCCCCTTGTTCCAACCACAACAAAGCACCCTGCACTAGATGAAAAGCACCAGAGGGACACAGTACCAAGAGCAGCACTGGCCCTGGACCAGATCCTGCCATGTTAAAACACACAACTGAGACAACTGAAACAATTTAAATATGGACCAGGTGTTAAAGGACATTTAGAAATAATTGTTTATTTTAAGCGGGATAATGTTATTTTGACTTGATGAGAAATGCTTTCATCTTTGAAAAGTTCACACTTGAATGACAAAATAGCTCCAGAATGTTTATGGTTACTTGGGTTACATAGAATTCCAAAATGGCCACCAACGCTCTCCTTCCCTGGTAGATACAGCTGGTGCTATAGCTTGGATCTAGAATGTCCTCCAAGGGCTCATGTGTTAAAGATATAATCCCAGCTGTGGCACTACTGCAAGGCCATGGAATCTTTAATGAGATGTGGGCCATGGGTCAGGGATTTAGCTCAGTGGCACTGGGCCTGCCATGTGCACAAGGCAGTGAGTTTGATCTCTGGTACTATAAAACAAGAGAGAGAGAGAGATAGGGCCCACTTAGAAACCTACTAGTCACTGGGTCACTGCCCCCACAAGGGATAGTAAGATCCCAGCTCCTTCTTCTTTCTCTTTTTACTTTTCAATCATGGGATGATCAGTTTTTCTCTGCCATACACTCCCCACAGACGTGTTTTCCTATCCCAGGTCCAAAAGCAATAGGACTAGAACCTCTGTTATGGCTTGTATCCAGATGCTCCCTCAAAGCCCAATGTGGTCATACGTAGGACTTTTCGGATGTGGCTGGGTCTAGGGTGCACACTGCTGGATCGATTGGTGCAATGCTATAATTGTCTGCCTCCTTTGTCACTTGCTGTTGCTTGCTTCTTTACTGTCTCCCATCTGCTTTCCACGCACTATTTCTCCTCTGTGATGCCCATCTGCCATGCTACCCTGCCTTGGAACCAGACAGCTGTGAAGTGAAACCCCTATGACCTGTGAGTCAACTTAAATCTTTCTTCCTCTGACTTTGGGTATCAAGTTTTTCTCATTGTATCAGCAATGAGAAAAGTAACTAAGACAGAATTTGGTAGCAGAGAAGTGGGATTATTGCTGGATATTACCTAGTTGTGTGGCTCAAGAGCCTTTGAAACTGGCTTATGAAGAAGAGTTTGGAAAGGTTTGGAGATGCTGAATGAAAAAGCAGTCCTGGAATGCCTTAAGCTGAACTTGATGGGAGATTCTAGATGGAACTCAGAAGACCAGAATGCTGATAGAAATGCCGACAGTAAAGACCAGACTGGGAAGAAGGATTATAGATGGACTCCAAATGATCTGTTTTATGCATTGGCAGAATATTTTTCTGCATTTTGTTCATATCCATACTTTGCCTGAGACTAAGAGTGGTGGATTAAATAATCTTGCAGAGGAAATTTCAAGACAGTCTAATGTTGAGGCAGTGGCATGGCTACTGTTGAGGGCTTTTAGCCAGATCTATATTGAGAATAAAGAGTGAAGCCCATCAGAATGAATTCAAATATTCTTTGGCCAGAAAGCAAGTTCCAGTAAAGCTGTGGACTGCAAGGACAGAGCAGAGAGCTTGAATGCTGAGAAGGAATGGGACAATGGAAAAGATAGCTTGAGGATATCACAAGAAATTCCAGCTTTTCCAGTCTCAAGGTAGCAAGAAAAAATTTGTTTTGAGAAGAAAGCCACATTCCAGAATGGTGGTGGCCTTCCTTGGGCTTGGGTTCAGTGTACTCAGCAATGCAGGCATGTGACCCCTACAGCCCAGAGTGAAGGAAGCTTGGCCACTGGTCCAGCTGGTAGAAGACCTTCGCATCATTCATGTGGTAGTGGTGTTAAGTGCAGGTCGAACACAAGAGCAAGGAGTCAGAAAGGATTCCACCCAGATTTCTGAAGGCCTAGGAGGCCAGGCAATGTGTCTCTAAGGGGGCAGTGTGTGAAGCTGTGAGGGTGAGACCAAAGATGCAATAGAGTCCAGAAGTTTTCAAGAGCCAAAAAACATGGATCATCTGAGGAAAGTTGCAAAGAGTGAGCAAAGCTGACCCAAGTGAGAACCCATGAGTGCAGCAGCCATAATAGTGCCATAGAGGCAGAGGCACCCAAGATCTTTGGAGTTCATATCTTGTCACAGACTGACTTGGATGCTGGACATGAAACTATAGGCCTTAATGTTTGCCCTGATGCATTTTGGACTTGCTTGGGTCCTATCATTTTCTATTCCTCTATTTGTACCTTTTGAATGGAAATGTTTATCTTGTGCTATTATATGTTAAAAATGTCTAACTTTCTTTTCATTTTTTTAAAAAAGCTTTATGTGTCAAGGTATCACTTTGTAGTTCAGGCTGCCCCTGAACTTACTGTGTAGCCCAGGCCAGCATCAAATTCACAGCCATCCTGCTTCTAGGAGCCACCACACCCAGATTCTTCCTTTTCATTTATACAGCTAAAAGTTTGCCTTACATCTCAAAGGAAACTTTAGACTTGAACTTTTCAGCAATCTTCAGACTTTGGCGACTCTTAAAGATAGATTAAACACCTTTGCATAAAGGGATATATGTGAGTCTTTGGAGATCCTAGAACAGAATGTCATGGCTTGGATCTAGATGTCTCCTTAAGGCTTCATGTGGTCATAGACTAAAAAATCATGTAAGTCTTTGATAATATAATCTATAATTCTGTTTACCTTTTGGCGGGGCAGGTATCAGGAATTGAACTAAGGACCTTGCACTTGCCAGACAGGCCCACTGCTGCTGAGCTAAACCCCTGGCCCTTGTGACTCTATTTACATGTGGCCACAGGTGGCTGAATCTAGAGAGTATGATGCTGGGATTAAATTATGCTGCTGGGATCAAGGGTGTGTGATTACTAAATTAGTCCACTGGTTGGTTTGTCTTAGTTGTGGGCAGGATTAAAGATGCCCCATCCACCGGAAGGGCAAGTGTCAGGACAAAATATAAAGGACAGAAAGAGAATTGCCGTGGTGGCTTGCTACCTGCCACTCCACTGCTTTGCTGCCTTTTTTCTATCATGAACTGTTTCTCCTTGGCAATGTCCCTAGGCCATGCCACCCTGCCTGAGAGCCAGTCAACTATAGACTGAAACCTCTACAAGCTATGAGCTAAGTAAACCTTTTCTCTTTTAACCTTGAGAGCTGGGTACTTCGCCTCAGCAACAAGGAAATAAACTAAGCCCTTCTCCAACATCAAAAGTAAGCCAAAGTAAACCTTTCCTTTTTATATGTTGGCTATTTGTTATAATGCTAGAATCTTGATGAGCATACCTGGAATGTGACTATGATGGGATATTACTCCTGTGATTTTGTTATGTCACATGAAAAAGGAGGAGGAAGCTTTGCAGACATAATTCAAGGTCCCTGATAAGTTTACTTCAATCAAAAAGTTGATCCTTCATAGCTTTGACCTAATAAAATGAGTTCTTCCAAAGAGATTTAGAGGTCAGACAGTTGGCAAGGAATAACAGATGCACTCTTGCTTCTTGGAAGAAGCACTGGCTTGTTATGGAAAAGAAGGTACTGCAGGGCAGGATACAGGATCTGCAGAAGCTGGAAGTCACTGTCAAGCAATGGTAAAGAACTGAAATCTGCCAGCAATTGTGTTAACTGAGCAGGAAACCCCAGGCCTGAGATCGTGGTCCTGGCTGACATCTCAATCTAAGCCTAGTAACGAAGGACTCAGCTCACCCAGGCACAGAATCTGAGGTAATACATATGTGTTGTGTTAAGCCACCAAATGTATGGTGATCGTGATATAACCATGGAAAACCAATATCCAACTTTAATAGCCAAAACCCGAAACCTTCTAAATAGCAACCAGAGAATGGAGAAACAAATCGCGCTGTCATCATACAATGAAATACACAAGGATACAAAGGTCGGATCAACCAGAATGAGGCTCCAAAAACTTAGTGTTGAGCAAAATAAGTTAGACTAAAAATGTATGTGCGTCTTTGGTGATGTAACCTATCGTCCCATATACATGATGTGTAAGAACAGGCTCCTCCATGGTGACAGACATAAGAACAGTGGGTTCCTGGGGAGGGAAGGGGAAGGATTCACTGGAAAGGACCAGAAGGAACTTTCTAGGGTGTGGACAATCCGTGGTGCCTGTCTTCATGGGGAGGTAACATGATTTTTCTCACTAATGGAGACTCAAGCTGTGGACTTCAGACCACTCATGTCACTGTGCAGAAATTACTGTTTGATTTAAACACAATTAAGATCTCATTCCAGACATTAAGCAGTGGGCAGATGATTCCTCCTAAAATGGGGACCAAAGAGTAACGGTGTGAGATGATCCTCCTGTGCTCACACTCATGTGTGTGCACACACACACGCACACACAGATGGTGGCACTCCTCGCCAAGCACTGCTCCCCTTTGGCCTTTGCCTCTTTTTATGTGGAGCAGCAGCTGCTGCCCAGCTCCCAGGTCACAGCCCTGTGTGTCCGCCTGTCAGGATACGAAGGTGAAGGCAGATGCTGCCAATTAATTACCTGGCCTTTCAAGTGCTCCTCTGGCCTCACATCTGGCTCTATCTCCAACATCCAGCTTGAGCCAATAAAAGACAAATAAAATCACAAAGGGCTAATTTGGTGGTCGGGGCTCTGACAGAGTGCACATGAGGAAGTATAGGGGCAGGATGAGGACACGGGGAAGCCAGAAGCAGAGGAGAGGGTTCGCTGACCATCTGCCTCTGAAGCAGCAGGATGAGGAAGAGGAGAACGCAACCCTCATAGCAAATAGTTTCTCTCTGGTCAAGGCCATTTCAGATTCTGGACAGATCTCTGCAGCTTGGATTTATTCTTCTGAACACTTAGGGAGGTACCACTTTCCCCACGCTCAGGCAAGGAGAGTTGCAGATTTAAACTGAGCCCAGCCTGGACAATTTGGTGACAGCATGACCCTATATCAAAATTAAAAAAAAAAAAAAAAAAAAAAAAAAAGGCCAGGCCAATAGCTCAGTGCAAAAGAACCAGGTTCAATCCCAATGATGCAAGAAACGAAAATATCAAAGAACCGTGTTGTTTCTTTGAATGGTAGGGCTTTTAGATTTCTGTTATTAAAATGCAAGACTTAGGAGATGTCACACCCTGTCTCACATCTTGGCAAGTGACATTCTAGTCTTCTGCCTTACAAGAGGGAGGCAGGAAGTGGAGGAAACTGGTCAGTGAGCTCTCTGAGTGATGGGCCTCAGTTTCCCCACCTGTAAAATAAGGCCATTGAACTGGGTGACCTCTCAAATTAAAGCAAAAGGGTGTGTCTGCCCTCCCTGCTCCTTATCTCTGCCCCTGGATGAGAAATCACAGACTGGCAGCCCCCAAGCCAGACACAGCCAGCAGATATGCTTAGTTTGGCCCGTAGAGTGTTTTAAGAGAATTTGGGCCAACATTTAAAAATGGAGCAATTTCACATCTTAAAAATGCCAAATGTCTATCTTCTTTTGGAAATGGCGTGCAGCTCGTGGCAATGACTAGGCCAGCTGCCCCACTTCGATACATCAGGTGGCCTCCAGTTTGCCTCAGTTTCCACACTCCTTCCTGTTGGCATCCAGCCCACTTGACACATTCATTCCCTTGCCTGAGTCCCACAGCATCTGCATCAGCAGTCCCAGTGGCCACACAGTGGACAAGCACAAGTCCCTAGCATGGTTCAACTCCACTTTGGAAGGCTGGAATCCAGCCAGGGAAAGCGTGATGCTGAGGGCCTTTTGAAGGCAATGCCATGGAATTATTTTGCTAAGCATAAAAACCCAAAAGCAGCACAGCCCACTGATGCATTTCTGCAAATTCCAGCAAATTCTAAAAATGTGTCTGCAGAATTCAGCTGGGGGGCCACAGACTGGCTTTCAGGAAAGGATAAATGGTCGGCCAGGACAAAGCAGCAGATTAACTTTCACAGGATACATTTTGCTCTGGGATGCAGCTCACACAAGCGGGCTCCTCGTGTCTGTGACAAGACTCACTGCTCCAACCTTTATCTTCATCCAGATGTGCCGTCACAGCCAGCAGTGAGCCAGGAGTAGGACTTTAAATGGCTCCACAGCAAATGTCAAAACTGTTTGATCTGCTCTTAGAAAATCACCTTTCAAGGCGCTGGAAGATACTTGACACTTTGCAAAGAGATTAGAAAGTTTTCAGCTGACTTGGTAAAAAGAGATCACACAGGTTTGATTCTGAGGGAGCAGCAAAGTGACCCCAGAGGTGCCCAAGACCAGTGCACGGGAAGCCAGTGCCTCTACTTTTAAAGTGAAAAGCCCGGGGGCCGGGGAGTTAGCTCAGTGGTTCCAGTGCCTGTCTTGCAAGCGCAAGGGCCCGGGTTCGATTCCCCGGTAACCACATAACAATACTGGGTGTGGAGACCCACACCCAGCAGCAACCAGTACCACATACCACAGTGCCGGGCGTGGTGGCTCATGCCTGTAATCTCAGCACTCGGGAGGCAGAGGCAGGAGGATTGTGATGTGAGTTTGAGGCTGAGCTCAGGGCCAGCCTGAACCACAAAAAGCGAGACCCTGTCTCAAAAAAAAATAAAAAAAATAAAAAAATAAAGTGAAAAGCCCGCTTCCAGCAGGGCCCTAGCTGCCAGTCCCTGCCCTTGGCATTCTGGATGGTCCTAGAGGAGCCTCTTTTCTGCACTCTCTGAGAGAGGAGATGGTCATGGGCAGGGTTGATGTTGAAAGTACCCAATAGGAAGTTGTGCTCTAACAGCCTCCTCTACCATCCCAGCCCACCCAGTCCACCAGCAAATCTAGAAGTCACAGATCAATGCCTAGAACTCAAGGCAGGGCCAGGACGGACCGGCCCAGAGGATGAGATCACTTCAGTCAACACGAGCTGACGTAGCATAAGGAGAAGGCTCATGCCACCTTGGCCTCTGCCAGTGCCGTTTCCTCCTGGTACTCCATGTGTCCTTCCCTACTTCACTCACTGTCTTCACCAGCTTGGTGGGCAGCAACTCACACTTCTGTTGTTGCACCTACTTTCCCGCTGATCTCTTCCCTCATCCCCTCTCTGTGCCCCTGCACAGGGCCACAACTTGCTCAACAAAAAACTCTGCTGTTTCATTTTTGTTTTGTTTTTATTAGTATATGTTTCCAGTATTATATAATAATTGCATTCCTAATGGGAGTCAGTATGTGTACATAACACATTTTGATTATTTTACTTTCCCTTCTCCTCCTCTCCCAGCTCCTTCCTCCATCTCTTGATCCTTTTCCTTTTAGCAAAACATCTACCTCTCTATTTCCTATTACTTTTCTTTTATATATTGGGTTTCTCATACAAGAGAAACCATGTAGTATTCCAGTTGGTGTGCCTGATTTATTTCACTTAGCATTACAGTCTCAAGATGCATCCATTTTCCTACAAATGACTCGAGTTTACGCTTCTTTATAGCAAAATAGTACTCCATTGTGTATAAATACCATATTTTCTTTATCCATTCATCTGTTAATGGATATATAGGCTGATTCCAATATTTAGCTATTATGTATTGTGTTGCTATAAACATAGGCATGCATTTATCACTATAATAAGAAGTCTTTAACTCTTTGGGGAAGATATATAGGTGAATATCCAGGTCAAATGGAATTTCTATTTTTAGTTTTTGAGAAATCTCCATACTGATTTCCACAGCGATTATACCAGTTTACACTCTTACAACAGTGTAGAAGCTTTCCTTCTCTCCTTCCCCCACAGCCTTGCTTGCATTTGTTAGTATTTGATTTCTTGATGACAGCTATTCTCAGTGTTGTTTTAATTTGCATTTCTCTAATAACAAGAGATGTTGAGCATTGTTTTATGTATCTACTAGCTATTTTACTTCTTCAAGAAGTGCTTTCATTTCAGTTTCCCATTTTTTGATTGGATTTTTTGTTTTTGAATATCTAGTTCTGTTTTTCCAGGCTTTTTATTTTTTTTATTTTTTATTTTTTTCATTAACAGGGATCAAACTTGGGCCCTTGTGCTTGCAGAGTAGACACAGTACCACTTGAGCTAAATCCCCAGCTGTATTCTAGGTATTAGTTCTCTGCACAAGGAGTAGCTGGCAAATTTTTTTCCATTCTGTAGGTTGTTTCTTCACTATTGGTGGTTTCCTTTGCTGTGCAGCAAGAAGCTTTTTAATTTGGCATGATCCCATTTATTGATTCTTGATGTTATTTCTAGTACAACTGGGATTCTGTTCAGAAAGTCCTTGCTATGCCTCTGCCTTCAAGAGTTTTACCTATATAATCTTCCAGTGGACTAAGTTTTCCTGTTTTAACATTTAGGTCTTTATCCATTTTTACTGTAGTTTATTACATAGTGAAAGATATGAGACGAGGTTCATTCTGCATGTAGTTAGCCAGTTTTCCCGGCATCCTTTGTTAAAGAGACTGTATTTCTTCCAGCATAAGTTTCTGCCCCCTTTACCAAGATCAGATAGCTGATTTGTTTCTGCACCCTCTATTCTGTTCCACTGATACACGTCTGTTTTTGTGCCAGTATCACATTCCCTTTACCACTGTAGCTTTGTAATGTATTTCAAATCCAGTATTGTGATGCCTCCTGCTTTGCTCTTATTGCCCAAGATTGCTTTTGCTATTCTAGTTCGTTTTTGATTCCATATGAATTTTAAATTGTTTTCTCTAGTCCTATGAAGAACTATTGTATTTTGATAGAGATTACATTAAATCTGTATCCAAAAAGTCTCTGACATGCAAACCTTCGAGTTGTTAACATTCATAGATCCAAAAGAATCCCGCATAGCAAACATTCATGAGGAAAACAAATCATAGAAGTAGCTCAAGTGTCTGCTAGAAATTGTCACAGTTGTCCTGCTGTGTGCTTACCATACAGGGTCTCGCTTTGTAGTTTGGGCTGGCCCCGAGCTCAGCCTCAAATCCACATCACAGCAATCCTCCTGCCTCTGCGTCCCTAGTGCTGGGATTACAGGTGTGAGCCACCACACCCGGCACTCTGGTATGTAGTACTGGTTGCTGCTGGGCGAGAGCCTCCATGCCCAGTATGGTATGTGGTTACCAGGGATCGAACCCGGTCCTTGCACTTGCAAGACAGGTGCCGGAACCACTGAGCTAACTCCCCGGCCCAATAGTGTATAATAGTATAACTGTAAAAGCAAAAAGAACTTATGTATAGCTGTACTTCCTATACCATCATTTTAAGGGAACTGTGAAAGTAAAAATAATTTATTTGCAGTATTTGTGTATTTGTTTGGTTTTTTTATGTGTTACATTGTATATTTGCATCAAAGGTGTATAAGACTCACTTTGTCGGATTTATGAACAAATCCACTTACAAAGGTACTCTCAGAACAGAACTCGTTCATAAGTTAGACACTTGCTGTATCAGTTTTGGAAGTACAGCCATTTTGACAATATTGGTTCTACCTGTCCTGGAGCAGAAGATCTCTTTCTATCTTCTGATGTCCTCTTCAATTTCTTTTTCAGAGTACTGTACTTTTCATTGTAAGGGTCTTTCACTTCCTTT
Source organism: Petromus typicus (assembly GCA_004026965.1). Classification (NCBI taxonomy): domain Eukaryota; kingdom Metazoa; phylum Chordata; class Mammalia; order Rodentia; family Petromuridae; genus Petromus; species Petromus typicus. Next base: position 71,722 of record PVIR01001426.1, on the reverse strand, counting down.
GTTAGGTTAATTCCCAAGTAGTTAATTTTTTTCTGATGCTTGATTCTTGTGAATGGTACTGTTCCCTAATTTCTCCCTCAGTGAGTTTCTCACTGGTGTATAGGAACTCTACTGATTTTTGTGTGGTACTTTTGTATCTTGCTGTTCTACTAAATCTAATTATTAATTCTATGATTCTTTTGGTGGAAACTTTTTGATCTTCTCTGTAGAGGATCATGTCATCTACAAATGAAAATCTGACCTCTTCTTTTCTGTCTATACCCCTTTCATTTCTTCCTCTCGCCTGATTTCTCTGGCTTACATTTTGAGTACTATATTGAACAGGAGCGATGATAGTGGACATCTTGTATCATTCCTCGTTTTAGAGGGAAAGCTTTCAGATTGCCCTCTGATGTTACAGTAGGTTTGTCATAAATGGCTTTTATCTGATTATGATAAGGCCCTTTTATACCTACTTTTTTGGGGATTTTTTTTAATCATGAATGGATGTTGGATTTTGTCAAAGGCTTTACCTTCATCTATTGAGATGGTCATATGATTTTTGTCCTTGCTTCTATTTATGCATTCATTTATTTACATATATTGAACATTCTGCTAATCTTGAGTGTTCTAGTCACGCAGTGGACAAAAATCCTGCCACTAAAACATCCAGTCTTGCCCTAATAATAGTAACTTTTATTGTGACTTACTATGCTTTAATCCTGTGCTAAGGACTTTTTAGTTTAATTCAGCTTCTTTCTTACTGGCCTCATTTTAAAGCTAAGAAATTCAGGCTTAGAGAGACTGACCTACCCATCAAGTTAACTTGAGTCTACCTGACCTAAAACTCATGCATCGAACCAACAGACCATATGTTTTTCTTTCTCATTAAACAAAACAAGGAAAGCCCCTTCTTCTAAAATCAATGCAAAGATCATGGAGATCTCTCTTAAGCTAAAGCAGGATGCACCCAAATACCACCAGCTCATCTTCCCAATAGTAGTTTCACTCTAACAGGAAATAAAACTTTGAAAATGTGGCCTGGCTGGGTAAGGTAGTACATGCCTGTATCCCAACTCTGGGGAAAGTGAAGCAGAAGGATCATAAAATGAAGACTAGCCTGGACACCTGAGGGAGACTGTCTCAAAATAATATTTTTAAAAAGAGATGAGACTGTTGCTCAATAGTAGAGTGCTTGCCTACTGTGTTTGAAGGGCTGGGTTTGATTCCCAGTTTCATTTTAAGAAAACTGTAGTCAAATAGGAGGCTTTCAGGCAGAGGGACCATATGACAAGAGATTTAAGAAAAAGAATCCTTTTAGGCATCCTATCAGGACTCTTGGAGTGTCAGGTTAGCCCCTTGCAGAAAGCTATGCATTCTATGCACATCTCCTAAGAAAGAATGTAGGGAAGCAGATTAGAGATGTGGATTCTATCTCTGTTTCTAAACCAAGTATGACACCAGGCAGAGAGGCTCAGATTTCTTATCCATAACACAGGATAACACTGAATTATTTGTCAAGGTCAGCTAGGTTATGCTGCAGTGACAAATGAGGCTAAAATCTGTGCAGTTTCTCACAACAAAGGTTTGTTTCTTAAACACCTTACATAGATAGTGAAAGTCAGCAAAGGGCTGTGCCTCACTGTAGTCATCACTCAAGACCCAAGATCACAAAGGTTCCAAACTATCATCCATGACTGCATCTCAGGACAAGTGTGCAGAGCTTCTGGCAGCTGGCAGAGAGCTGTAAAGTACCGATGATTAACACCTTAAACCCAGTAATGAAACATCAGATTGGCCAGAATATGCCATCGGATCTCCCATCTACCTTCAAAGACTTGTGGCATCATAATAATCCTCTCTAATTAGATAATAAGCAGTAGATTTGGATGAAATTTAATGATTTCTACTGCGATGAGATTGCTGTTCATATCAAATGAGCTTCTGAGGAAAGATGATTGGTCTGTCTACCAGCTTCAGTTATGAGTCTGATCTCAGATAGATAAAAGCTCAGGTTCTGGTTCCAGCCCTTGTATGTGACCTTAGGAAAATTACAAAAGTCAGTTTCTACTTCCTCACTTGTGAATTGGGAATATTGATACCTGTTTTACAGAACTGCTAGGAAAATAAGATAAAATAATGCATGAAGCACACTGCACATAGCTCTTAGCAGAGTGGACATTTAAGTTACAACCAGCCTGACATACAAATACTTGCATTATGACCAGAATTTTAGTTTGAACTTATGATCAAAATCTCAAAACTCAAATGCCAGCTACTAGTGCTTCTAGATGGTCTAAAACACAGATTTAACCCTTAAAGTGTTCTGGAAGGAACATATGAAATCCTTTCCTGTGTGGGGTTAACTGAGAAATCCTGGCCTGAAACTGAAAAAAGTATGGCCCAAAATTATGCAGGAGAAAGAATTTGAAGGCTGTGTAGAGGAGCCTGACTAACAATGGAAACTCTTAATACAGTCATGTGTTGGTACTCAACTGCTTTGAAATTTACTGAACTTGGTGCATGATACATTTTGACATGATACATTTTTTAAAATAAAGAAACATAAACCAGTCAGTGCATACAACAAGGAATAAAGGCTTTGCAAATATGAAAATGAAGAAAGTCGTGGATGGCTCAAGTCAGCTGAATTCAACAATGGAAAATCCCAAGAAGAGAGTAAGAATCTGATTACAAGATTTACCATAGTACTATATTAAAATTTTCTACTTTATTAAAAAGTATGATGGGGCCGGGGATTTAGCTCAGTGGTTCTGGCACCTGTCTTGCAAGCGCAAGGACCCGGTTCGATCCCCGGTAACCACATACAATACTGGGTGTGGAGACTCACGCGCAGCAGCAAACAGTACCACATACCACAGTGCTCTGTGTGGTAGCTCACACCTGTAATCCCAGCACTCAAGAGACAGAGGCAGGAGGATTGTTGTGATGTGAGTTGGAGGCTGAGCTTAGGGCCAGCCTGAACTACAAAGCGAGACCCTGTCTCAAGAAAAAAAAAAAAAAAGAAAGAAAAAGAAGGAGTATGAGACATAAAAAGAAAAAGGGAAATATATTTCATTTGAAAGATAAATTTAAAAAAGTATTGCTAGAAAATATCCTAAGGAAGCTCAGAGGCTGGTCCTATTGAAGTTCAAGTCAATTATCATAAATATGCTCAGTGAACTCAAAAAAGTCACGAGTGGGAGACCAGATAAGAAGACTGAGGCCTCAAGCCTACTGGGTGAGCACTGAGAAGAAAGAGGGCAGGTAAATGTGCTAACATGCTGTGGGAAGAAGTAACAAACACCTGGGGTAAAGTTGTTTATCTGGAGAGGTACCACAAGAGCAAGAAACAGATGAATCCTGTCAACTGTAATTGCTGGGTCTGTGTCTGAGTGAATAAACCCAAGACGCACCAGTCACAGAGGCTTTACCTCAAAGGGAGACACTAAACCCCTGGCCTTGCAGATTTTAAGCTATTTGTGTGTCTAGTTTTGTTTTGTTGTTTTTTAAGACGGGATCTCACTTTGTACTTCAGGCTGTCCCTGAGCGCACTATGTAGCCCAGGCTAGCCTCAAACTCACAGCAATCCTCCTGCCTCTGCCTCCCGAGTGGTGGGATTACAGGCGTGAGTCACCATACCCAGCACTGTGGTATGTGGCTACCAGGGATCAAACTCAGGACCTTTCACCTGCCAGGCAAGTGGCAGAACCACTGAGCTACATCTCAGTCCTGTCTATTTTTCATCCTTGTCACCCCTTAGTCAGATTCAAGCTCATAGGCTAGTTCCTAAAGCTATTAGCAAAGAACAAGAGGAAACCAAAGAGTAAAGTATGAAAAAATAAAAAATACCAATAGAAGCTAGAGATCATAAAGAGGAACCAGTTAGAAACTGTGGATCTGAAAAGAAAAATAGCAAAATGAAAATTTTACTAGAGAAATGTAATTGCAGAGTTAAGTGAAAAAAACAATTACAAACTTGAAAATAAGAAAGTTGAAATCATTCAATTTACTATGAACTGAATTACATCTCCCTGACTATATTTGTGATACAGTGAAACAAATTCTGTGACCAGAATCATGGAAAGAATTAAATATGTGAACCAGCATGACACTGTAAGGCCCTCCCCGAGTCTAGTTTCTTCTGCTATAACAGAATACCACAGACAGGGTAATTTATAAAGAAAATAAATTTATTTTTTACAATTCTGGAAGTAGAAAGAAGTAATAAAGATTACACTGAAAAATAGAACACAAATATTAGAGAGACAATAGAGAAAATAACAAAATAAAAATTTGATTCTTTGACAATACACAACAAAATTGATTAAATGTGATCTATATCAACTAAGAAAAAAGAGAAAAACAAATAACTAAAAACAGAAATTAGCCAGGCATGGTGGCTGACGCTTGTAGTCCCAGCACTCGGGAAGCAGAGGCAAGGAGATTGCTAAGTTCAAGGCTGAATTCAGGGCCAGCATGAACTAAAAATTGAGACCCTGTCTCCAAAAAAAAAGAAAAAAAAAAAGGAGAAGCACTTGTAAAATCTGACATTTTTTCATGACCGAAATATTTACCAAGCTAGGAACTAAAAGAAAATCATAGGGCACAAAATGAAAATTAGATAAAATTAATTTTATCAAAATGAAACCTCAGTTCATCAAAAAACATGATCAAAAGTAACAAGACAACACACAAAATGGAACAAAAATATTTGCAACTCATATATTTGGTAAGGGATTATTATCCAACTGCAACTATAGAACTACAGAACTACAAATCAAAAACAAAAACAAAAAAAAATCAAATTTTAAAATGAACAAAGGACTTGTATAGACATTTCTCCAGAGAAGATATATGTTATGGTTTATATCTAAAATGTCCCTCAGAGATTCATACACTCATAGGTGGGGCTTTGGAGAAGTGATTGGATCATGGGTGTGTGCGGTGAGTGAGATGTTATGAGATGAAGCCTCGTAGGAAGACCTGGCTCCATGTGGCTGTGATTGAAGATGGACAGAGAGAGGAGAGAGCTTTCTCTCTTGCTGGTCTGCGCTGCTTCCTGCCTATCCTGCCATAGACTGTTTCTCCTCTGCCACACCCTGCTGCCATGACTGCCTTGCAGCCAGCCAAATTTGAGATCTCCACAAACAGTGAACCAAAATAAACTTCCCTTCTTTAACTTGATGCGTTTTGGGTATATTGTCCCATCAGTAAGAAAGTAATTGAGACAATATACAAGCAGCCAATAAACACATGAGAAGATGTTACATAGATCTCAGTAGTCATTAGGGAAATAAAATAGAAATTATAAGAAGATACCATGCTACACCCACCATTATGACTATGTCCTAAAAAATGGAAAATAACAAATGTTGATGAGGATGCGGGCAAGTTGTAACTTTCAAATTTTGCTAGTAGAAATGTAAAAATATTTCAGCTGCTGTGAAAAATAGTTTGGCAGCTCGTCGTAAAGTTAAACATAGAATTACCACATGACTCGGCAATTTCACTCCTAAGTACAATATGCCCAAAAGAGTTGAAAGCAAGACTCAAATACTTATATACACATATTCCCAGCAGTACTGTTCTCAATAGTAAAAGGGTGGGGACCATCTAAATGTCCACTGGCTGATGAATGGATAGTCACATCGTGTTGCCACAGTCCTCCTTCATCCATGGGTGATCCATTCAAAGACCACCAGAGGATCCCATGTCTGGCATCAGATCCCATATATATATACTGCTTTACATACATACTAACCTACAATAAAGTCTAATTCATAAATTAGCCACAGTAAGAGATTAGTTGTTAATGTAGTAATGATAACAATATGCAGTAATAAAAGTTATTTAAAATCTATAAACTGTTTCTAAAATTTTCCATGCAATATTTTTGGATCACAATTGCCCAAAGGTCACTAAATCTTCAGAAAATGATACTATAGATAAGACAGTATTGCTGCAAATACATGTATTATTTTGCTATTTTTAAAAAGTACCCATACATGCTACCACATGGATAAACATTTGAAAATACATATTTAAGTGACAAAGGCCAGACACAAAATGTCACATGTCGGTTGTTTTTTATTTTTTTTATTTTTTTTATTTTTTGGAGCAGGGTTTTTGGGGCTTTCTTTTTTTTTTATGGGGTTGTTTTTCAGTACTTGGAATTAAATCAGGGCTTTTGCACTGAGCTGTATCCCCAGCCCTTTCTGCTTTCTATTTTGAGACAGTATCTCACCAAGTCATTAAGTTATCTAGACTAAGCTCAACTTACAATTCTCCTGCCTCAACCACCCAGAGTTCTGGGACCATAATTCCATTTATGTGAAAAATCTAGAACAAATAAATAAATCCAAAGAGTCAAAACATAAAAAGTACTCTCCAGAAGGTGGGATTAGAGAACATGAGATTTTTTTTTTTTTTTTTTTTTTTTTTTTTTTTTTTTTTTTTTTTTTTTTTTTTTTTTTTTTTTTAGGCAGGATCTCTCTTTTGTAGTTTCAGGCTGGCCCTGAACTGAGCCTTGAACTCATAACAATCCTCCTGCCTCTGCCTTCCAAGGGCTGGGATTACAGGTGTGAGTCACCATGACCAGCAATGTGGTCTATGGTTCTGATGGCTGGTGGGTGTGAGTCTCCACGCCTGGCATTGTTTATGTGGTTACTGAGATAGAACCTTGCCCTTGCACTTGCAAAGCAGGCACCAGAACCACTGAGCTAAATCTCCGGCCCAATAAATTATTTTCAATGGGTCCAAAGTTTCAGTTTGGGAAGTTTCACATATGGATGGGAATAATGGCTGTACATCATTGTGGATGTACTAAATGCTACTGAATTGTTTGCTTAAAATGGTTTATTTATATTATGTAGCTTTCACCTAAAAAAAAAAATTTAGGAGATAGATTTTTGTCATCGCTATTTACTGCTGAGAAATCTAATGTCCACAAAGTAAGTAACATGTTGGAAGCCACATGATCCTTTTTTTTTGAGACAGGGTCTTGCTTTTGTAGTTGAGACTGGCCCTGAGCTCAGCCTGAAACTCACAGCAATCCTCCTGCCTCTGTCTCCCAAGTGTCAGGATTACAGGCGTGAGCCACCACGCCCGGCACTGCGGTTTGTAGTACTGATTGCTGGTGGGTGTAGAGTCTCTATGCCCGCCTGGCATCATTGTATGTGGTTACCAGGGATCGAACCCAGGTCCTTGAGCTTTCAAGACAGGTGCCGGAACCACTGAGCTAAATCCCTGGCCCACATGATCCTTTCTTGATAGCCAAGTGCAAGAAATCACAGCTTCTAAATCTAAGGGCAACCTGTGCTCGACTTCAGCCCCAGGGAAGAGAGAGTAAAACCAGGAGGTTGAGGAGGAAGTGAAACAGTTGGTATGCTTCTCATGGATTTGGGGGGGCCTGGTGGTTTCTTTGATGTTTTCTTCTGTTTTTAAAGATTTTCTAAGGGCACTCTCACCTTTACACGTGTATTTCTTGTGCAGGTGCCAAGTGTTGAATGAATTTTGTAAACCCAACTGTAAACCTTGCCAATGGCTCCCACAGGAACTGGTGGGCCACCGGCACGGAGGGCCTCCCGCACTGTGGCGAAACCACGCCCTGTCATACCCAGACCCACCCACATCTCCCTCCAGTTACTCTTGCTGTGAGGGCCCTAAAGTCAGCATTTTACAGCATAGGCCTCTTTTTCTAAATCCATCCAGCCTTTATATTTTTGCTGTTTACAACCAGACTGTTAAGAGATTTAAAGGTTTTCATTTGCACTGGAATAGTTTTTAAATTTTTTTGAAGATATGGTTGAAACAGACCGAAAAAATAGGATAAGAAAATGAACTCAGTTAAACCATTTGAAAGTGAATTGCAAACATCCTGACAGTAATGCTCTAGCATGCACTACCAAAAAATAAGGATTCCCAACATACCATTATCCAATCCAACAAATTCAACACTAAGTCCCTATTATTATCTTTAAATCAGTCCATATTTGGTTTTGTTTCTTGGATCACATTTAGTATAGAACAGTTCCTTTAATGTCACAGTCTCACCTTGTTTTTCCCCCAGGACACTGACTTTGTTGAAGATACCAGACGTTGTGTCTCAGTAACATCCCCCCTTTGTATTCGTGTGTCTCACTGTTTCCTTATGACATCTGTTAATCCCTCCATCCTTTGTTGTTTGCTTTTTGGCAGGTGTGAGGAGAGAGTACTGAGGGTTGAATCTGTGGCCTTTGAACTGAGCTACCTCCCCATCCCTTTATATTTTTTGAGACAGAATCTCGCAAAGTCAGTTACTCAGGTTGTGCTCAAACTTATGATCCTCCTACCTTGGCCTCCCAAAGTGCTTAGATTCCAAGTCTGTATCACAAGTATACCTCTGTCTTTTGTATAAACCAAAATTAAGATTAGATTGGTTAGAGGCAGGTTCAACATTATTGGGAAGAAAAATCCATGGTCAAACTATGATCTTGACCTGAGTCAGTTATTTCACTGATAGTAATAAAATGGCCATTTATTTATTCATCATATTCCTTCAAGCACCAGTTGGTGTCTTAGTTACTTTTCTCATTACAGAGACAAAATAGAAGATACCCAGAGTTAAAGGAGGAAAGATTTATTGTAGATCATACTTTGTAGAGGTTTCAGTCCATAGTCAGCTGTTTCCAAGATAGGAGGCATGACAAAGGTGCGTCACAGACAAGAGACAGTCCACGGTAAAGCAGGAAAGAGGCAGAAAACCAGCAAGCAGCAGCAGCCAACAGCCAGCCTGCTTTCCCCCTTTATCCCATCCAGGCTACCGGCCTTTTGGGTGGTGCCATCCAAAACTATACTAATTCTTACTTTAGTACCACACACCCTTAATCCCTTATCACACACCCTAGATCCAGCTAGCTCTTAAAAGCTTCACCCATGAGCACCAGAGACTTTGTCAGGATATCTAGATATAAACCACAACAGCTGGCGTGGTTCTATGAAGAACTTTCTCTCCTCCAGAGGGACTATGTGACCACACTGAAATTTAGCTCCTGGAGAAAAAGCAGGACAGATGTTGAAATATAGTAACCATAACAGAAAATTCAGAACCCCAAAATGGGCCCCAGAAATGGCTCATGAGCAAAGCCAGACCCACAGAGTTGATGAATGGGCAATGTGCCAGGGAGGACCCCCTGTGATCCCACAGGAATCTTTCATCTCTCAGGATATTTCAACCCAGGTAATTGGCAGATGGAATAACAGTCAAAGGGACAAATTGGTCAGAATTAGTCACTGGCTTTCCTTTCTCTTTTGTTTAATATCTCATGGATTTTTTTCCTTCAAAATGGGATAGTGTGTCATTTTTTTTATTTTAGCTACTTTTCAGGAGTTATGGGGGGATTTTTGAGTTCTCTATTTAAAACACAGTTATCATTGATCACTTTTTGTTGGTGCTGAGGACCAGTACTTGGACTCTTTAGGGAAGGGTCTAGGGCAGAGAAAGCTGGGTCCTAGAGTCTCTCACATACTAAGCACACACTTCCATCACTGAGCTGAACTCCTTTCTGTTTACCTTTAACATTTTTAATTTCAAAATTATTTTTAGTTGTCCCAGTGACTTCACAGTCTTGTCAGGAATTTTACAATATGCCTTTGATGCTAAGGAGAATGGAGAATATCCCAACTAATTAGTTCAGAATGAACATTTTTACTAATAAATTTGTTTGTTTAAATTTTCTTCACTCTCTAAAAGTTATCTGAATAGGTCACACATGTGTAAATACTCTATCTTTTCTCTGATATGAGAAACTGAAAATGTAAATGAGTTCAAGAATGTGTGATAGATATTGTAAAATAGAAACTATTCAAAGAGAAATGGGGGTAAAGGTAAGTAATGAGGAGAAAGAAAAAATTGTGATGGTAATAAAAAAAGGGAAACAAAGCTTATATATATAGGAGTGGGGTTGTACAGTGGGTAAGGGAATGGGAAAAAAATGAAAATCAAGTCATGTCATATACTGGTACAAATTGTCAATGTTGAGTGAGATTATGATATATACATAAAATGTACCTATTTCACAATAAAATAAAATAATAATAGTAAAAGTTATCTGAAAGTCCACAGCAAATATAATCATTACATACCACAAATATTTGCTAATAAAAATTAAAAAGAAAAATGTATTTTAAGACCTATCCATAATCAGTTATTTTCCATTTTAAAATTATAAGTTCATTTAAACTCAATGTTTCTGCTTTACACATTTAGCTATGTTTCTCAGATTTTTATGACATATTTACTTTGTATTTAAAGCAGTTTTTATAAAGAGAAACAAAACTTGCAAAGGTTACCAAGGTGTGACCACTTTCTTTTATTGGCTATTCCTGAAAACAGCGTTAAGATTTTAAATGTTATGTTAAGACTGGAATGTGGAATGTGGAGGTGAGAAATAGCTACATAAGTCATGTCTCAAGTTTAGCATCCATTCATCAGAGGAATGGCTGAGCTGGAGCTGGGTTGTGAATCAGTGCTTGGACTGAGTTGGATGAATCACTATTGGAAGACTCCGCATGTGGCTAGTCTTTGTTTCAGATA
>PVIR01001426.1:0-61067 GCA_004026965.1 Petromus typicus | reverse complement strand
TTGCATAAAACCAGAACCCAGACTGAATCCCTAAAATACAAATGCTCTTGAAGGAAAGGGAAGCCATTTGTTAAGACCCAGACTTGGCAAGAGGGCTGAGATTGGGAGAGAGTTGATAGTCTTTGCCTGTCTGGTTCTCAATCAAGACTCACCCAAGCCTATCACCATGACAACAGGACCTGAGACACCTGACATCATCCAGCCATCCTAGCCTGAGGAGCAATGAGTGGTAGCTATTCAGATGCCAGCCAAAGGGATGGAGGGCTGGGGGGAGGGGAGGACAGACCAGCATCACAGCTGCAAGGGCCAATGATAGACTGAGGGCATCAGCCTGTAGGACTGTGAGAACATGGCTTTGAGGAAGGGGTCCGGGCAGAAGGAAGCTGTGTCCTAGAGCATAAGACTGAGATAACAGCCGTGCAAAGTGCAGGTTAAGGCGAGGCTTCTGGAGCGGACATCCCAGGGTCTCCTCTTGGCACTGCACTCATCAGTTTCATTTCCTGCAACAAGTCATTTCCCCTCTTCGTGCCTCAGTTCCCTCTCTGTAAAATGGGATGATGGTAAGTACACCTCCCTCATGGACTACTGCAGAGATAGATCAATTAATTCCTTCATAGTCCCCATATGCCAGGCATAGCAGAAACTCAGCAAACGTTGTCACTATCTGTAGACAGGAAAAGCCCACAGGACAGGAGAGGGAGACTTCTTTTGATCCCCTAGATGGGGACGTTCAGAACACCTGCATACTTGTTAGCTGATTGGAAGCCCTGAAGCAATCATGGGTCTGGAGGAAATGGGAACAATTATTACAGTGATGAGAATGGAAATTGTTTGGCAGTGCCTAATTAGAGCTAAACCATCCCTCCTTGAGAGCCTGACTCACCTACTCCTAGGTATATCAAGTAGAAATGCATGCATTTGTGCACGCAGATAGATAGAAGAATGCCAGCCATAGCCATAGGCATAGGAGCCCTGAAATGGAAACTGCCCAAGTGCACAGCAAGAGTAGAGTGCTCAACTGTATTTGTGTATCATAAATAAACTTCAGCAGTGAGAATAAACAAACTAAAACTACACCCAGCCAATAACATGGATGAATCTCATATGAAATATTGAGCAAAAGAAGCCAAAAACAGAAAAGAACTCATGATGATTCAATTTATGTAAAGTTCAAGTTCACATCCAGGCAAAATAAATTATACTGTAGAAGCCAGGGAAGAGATTGTCCTTGGGAGCTGGGGATTATTTGGGGAGGGACAAAAAGGGAATTCCTGGAGTTCTGTTTCTTTATGTGGGTTCTGATTCCATGGGTGCATCCACACATCTGGGTGCAATGACACATATCTGTAATATCCGCACTTTGGGAGACAGAAAGGAGGATTACAAGTAGAGACTCATCTGAGAAATTTAGTCTCAAAAAAAAATAAAAAATAGACGGGGCTGGGGAGTTAGCTCAGTGGTTCCGGTGCCTGTCTTGCAAGCGCAAGGACCCGGGTTCCATCCCTGGTCACCACATACCATACTGGGCGTGGAGACTCACGCCCAGTAGCAACCAGTACCACATACCACAGTGCCGGGTGTGGTGGCTCACGCCTGTAATCCCAGCACTCGGGAGGCAGAGGCAGGAGGATTGCTGTGATGTGACTTGGAGGCTGAGCTCAGGGCCAGCCTGAACCACAAAGCGAGACCCTGTCTCAAAAAATCTAAAAAAATAAAAATAAATAAATAAATAAATTAAATAGAGGTAGGGATATAGCTCAGTACAAAAGACCTGGATTCAATACTACACACACACACACACACACACACACACACACACACGCACACTTAGGATTTGTGTACTTTTTATATATGTGCTATATACCAATATTTACTCTTTAATGTCTTGAAAAGTGTTACTTTTAGCTCATTCATTTTCAAGAAAATTACTTGTTCTTCCCCAGGAAGCGCCAGGCATGGCTGTAACTATAGGAGGAGACCCAAGATGGTCCAGACACAGCCTCTCTCCTGCTAGGCTCAGATAAAGCCTCACCATGTGTCACATGTACCCTTTCTGCCCCAGTCCTTTCCTCATTGCAGGCCTGGGTATCTTGGTGCTGATTCCATGGGCATTTTCCTCCAGAAGGCAGGCTCCTCCACTAAAGACACCCTATTTGGCACTGGGCATGCTCAGCCAGCTGGCCACCAGCTCCTTCCCTTCTTTACCTAGACCCCATATATTGCAGCTTCTCAGTCTCTCCTCTGCCAAGCCCAGCCCTCCTCACAGAGCTCCCTGAGGGATCAGAATCGGGATTTGGCTGGGTCTTAGACAGACGTGGTTCACCCTGGCTCCCTCTTGTCCTAGCTGTCTGGTGTTGGACAAGTTCTCCTATGTGCCTGTGCCTTAGGTTCTCATTGGAAAAGAAATCTCTCTCCTACATACTTCCTAGTGCTGCAGGGAACCCAGACAGGGGCTAACACATGTAAAGCGTTGCCGCAGTATCTGCCATGCAGTAAAGGTTCAGATGGCCCAGGAACACACTAACTTAAATGCTATAAGAAAAGAGGTCTCAAGACATTTGAAATCACCCAACTTTGCGATGACAGAAAATCACATGTAGACAGTGAGGGCAGGAGAGGCCCCCAGAGTGAGAGCAGACAGAGGGGCTATTTGGCTGCTCTTGGCCCTTTGAGTCAGTGACTCAGTGCTCCTAGGGGTACACAGGGAGACAGGAACTTGTGGGGACTGCACAAGAAAAGTAGACTGTACAGCCAATCCGAGAGCAAAGGAGAGTATCCAGTGACATCAGGTACACTTACAGCTCACTGATGTAGAGGTCCATAAGCCTACAGGCTCACCATTTCTTGCTAATAAAGTTTTATTGTAATATAGCCATGTACACTCATTTACATGCAGTCTATAGCTAACTCAGTGCAATTGCTGCAGAGTTATGTATTCTCAACCAAACCTGTACAGTCATGGAGCCAAGTACACAATGTATTATAGTAAAAGACACATTGCCATTAACCCCCCCTGAGAACACCCACTCTTACTTTGAACACGTTTATCCCATGATTCTTGCCACTTTCTGGAGTAGTTCTGGAAGTCCTCTTTTGTGAGTATCTTTACAAGTTACAATTAAAAAAGACAGTGAGTGATATAGCGGAGTGCCATCTACTGGAAAGAAGGCTCTTAGCCTGTTTCATTACAGAGCCATTATTCACTGGATCTGGCACTGTAACTTCTGCCTCTTCCTCAAAGTCCCAGTGACCATGAGGGTTAAACATTTTGAATGGATTCAGGGCATCTAGGCAGCCACCACAGCCCAACTCAAGACACTCGTGAAAGAGGACTTCCAGAGCTACTTCACAAAGTGACAAGAATGCTGGGATAAGTATATTTGAAGTTCAGGAGAAGATTTTAAGGGGAGATTTTTCTTTCACTGTAATTTTTGATTGATGCACACCATATTTTCTATCACAGTTGGTATTTTAACTCACCCTTTTACAGAAAGTGGGCTAACCCCTAACCCAGAGACCCAGATCCTGGGGGCAGAAATTCATCCCTGCTCTGCAAGGGGTGCTCGTCACTGCACTGCCAAGTAGCGATTCATCTAAGTAAAATGTAAAGTCATGGAGTAAAAGCCCTTTATATAACAAGCTAGAGTGTTTTCAGATACCCTGCACATGTCCTCCTGTATAAATTTAGTCACGTCTAGATTATTTATAATACCTGATGCAATATAAATGCTACTAAATAGTTGTTACACTGTGTTCTATAAAAATAGTGACAGAAGTCTGTACTTAGCACCAGAGGCCAACAACGTAGTTCAGGCGAGACCAGAGAAGAATTGTGGTCTAGTGAGGAGGGAACAGGGACCCCAGGACTGAGCCCGGCAGAGACCACAGCAGGCCATGCCTCGTGCTGCTGCACTTGCATGAATTCAGCAGAAGATTCGGTGCTCTGCAAATGCAAATTTTGCTTTCTGGAGTGTTCTGGGTTTTTTTGGTAAAATTTCAATCCCTGATTGCTTGAATCTACGGACATGGAGCCTTCAGAGAGGGAAGACTGACCGTACCATTCTATATACAAACCACAGGTGTTATAAAAGGTAAGTTGTACGTTGTCATAATAAAATACAAAGAAACACGTGTCTATTACAAAGCCGCATTATGGATTTAAGGATTTTACCAAACACAATGGAAAGGACCCTCCCAGCCAGGAGGATGAGCAAAGTCGGGGGCGGGGTGGGAGTGAAAGGCACACATTTGGCATGCCCTGCTATGAACTGAGCAGGACAATAAAGTTCACTTTACATCCAGAAACCATGATTCTTTTCAACTAAAAATCTTAAACTAGGTGTCGTGACACACGCTAGCAATCCAAGCATTCTGGGAGGCCAAAGCAGAAGCATCACAAGTTCGAGCCCAACTTGGACAACTTAGCAACTTAATGAGATTCTGTCCCAAAGTAAAAAATAAAAATGCAGCTCAGTGCCTAAGGCTCTAGGTTCAATCCCCAGTACCGCCACCAAAGAAAGGAAAAACAATCGTAAGGAGAAGTCAAGCATTCCAGCGTTAGCGCAGGGCTCTGATCCAAGACTGCACAACATGACCAGCAGCTGCACGCCCCGGCTTCCTCAGGTCTCAGCAGCTCTGTGGGCGTCCCGGCAGCCGCCGGCGTGTGAGGACCAGGGCTGGCACCATAGGCTGGCTGGGCACGGCGGGCTGGCTGCCTTATCACACTGGACAGAGCAGACAGCGTGAGGCCTGACACGGGCCCTCCCGTGGCCACAGCAGGGCAGCAGGCTTTTTTTCCCCCTGACCATCTTTGAGCTCAAGATCAGACACAGAGAAAGATTAAAACAAATATGAATTTAATCAAGGGATTCTGCTGTCCTGGGGTAGAAACAGCAGCCTGCTGACATAAAGAGAGGCTGGAGCGCTGGGGAGCCAGAGAGGAATCAAAGCCGCTTGCTTACCACTAACCGCTCAGGTGATCCATATCATAACAACAAAAAAGAAAAACAATTATTTATTCTTTTTGATGTTGCAGCTCAGCAGCAACTTGCTTTTTGAAGAGAGCAAGGTCAAAACCAAGTTATTGTTTTTGCCTGAAACTTTGACAGGGACTCCGAGTTCTTCCATGTGACCTACTTAGATGAGGGATGTGGGAAACTTGAAGATGTTCATTTCCTCTGGGCTGCAGATTACGTCCTCCTTTCTTCTCCTTCCCTCCCTTCCCCTGGCCGTTTTTCTCACCCCTGAGTTCCTGGACAGGACCGGAATGAGATGTTGGGAACACAGAGGTTGCCGAGCAGAACTTGTGCCTCCTTTGGGAGAGTCAGAAGCCAAGTCCTACAGACACTCTTCCCCAGGCTGGGCTAGAGAGGAGAAGTTGCCTCTCCACTCCCGAATCCACCCACCAGACATTCACTGTGCGACGCAGAAACGGTGTTACCTGCCTGTGACACAGCCACAAACACAGCACACTCTGCCCTTTATCGTTCACGGGAACCACATAGAAGAAAGTAGGCTCAGGGAGGAAGCACAAGGGTTCTGGAGAACACAGGCCCTTGTCACCTAGCCCCAGCCTGGATGCAGGACACCCGCTCCATGGAAGTGTCTTTTAAGCGAAGTCCAACAGGTAAGTTAGAGTTGGCAAGGGAAGAACAGGCAGGAGGATGTTGGGGCACAGAGAGCAGCATGCACAAAGGCCTGCAGGTGAGAATGTAGGGTCAAGAAACTGAGAGCACAGAACCCTGTGCACCAGAGGAGTTTGTCAAAGGAAGGGGAGTGTCTGATCCTGCGGTGGGGGTGGGGCTTGGCCGGCCCCAGCTCGCTCAGGACCTGGTTAGGCCACGATGAATAGTTTGGATTTTTTTCTTCATGGCACTGAGTAGCCACTGCCAAAGCCTACTGCAGGGAACACCATGGTCAGAGTGGCTCACAGGATTGATGCAAGGAGGTAAGCCTGGAAGGAGAAGTGGCATCACAGGGGACACAGAGGCACCGGGGAGCTGGAGACAAGGAGAGAGCTTCCAGAGCTTCGATTCTTCAACTAGATGTTGAAACTGACAACCCCTCTCATTGGACTACACCCAAGAGGAAACCAAAAGCGCCAGCAGATGGGGCATCTCCCCTTCCAGAGCAGCCTGGCTCTGGCGCCAACAGGCCTGCACCCTGTACCCCAGGTTGGTTCCTGTCTTTAGTTCATTTTCTGTTGCAGTTTTTAAAAACAAACAAAAACTGGGTGCTTTATAAAGACTAGATGTTGATCGTGAGGCCTGGGAGCCAAAGAACATGGTGCCTGGATGGAAGGACAGACCTATGCCACTTCTTAACATGGCAGAGGACATCACAGGAGGAGACAGAGGGATGGGCCAGCTTGAGTCTCTCCTCCACTGGTGCCATCCTAGGAGTGACACTCACAAGCTTGTCCGCTCAAGGCCCCACCTCTACATATTATAACATAAGGCTTTTAACACATGAATTTGGATGGAACACATTCAAACCCTACACGTTCCCCAGAAGCATCCCCTAAGACAGGTTTATGCATTCAGCACTATCTTAGAAATGGTCACAGAAAGCCACAGTGGGGAGCAAAGAGTGGGAAGGGAGAAAAAGGAAGCCATCCCTGGCCCAAGAATGAACAGGTTACCGCTCCAAGCAAAAGGGGTTCAACTCCACTCAGGCCCTGGGACATGCCTGAGGGCTGTCCCGTCTGAGGAGTCATAAAGCTTACCCACCATTTCCTTGTGGTCATCCTAAAAGGCTGCTCCTGCTCTCAGATACTTTGAGCCTGTCCTGTGCAGTGCTGATCACCCTCCTGCACCCCAAGAATGGCCTCTGGTAGTTGCTGTTCTTTGCAGTAAGCAACCAGAAGTGGGTGCTAGGGAGGGCAAAAGCATCGAGAAAGACACCCACAGTATCTACTCCACACAGTTAATCATCGAGTTAGTGAGTTGTTGATTAATGCATAAATTTCAGCTATTTGGAGGGGAAAAAAAGGAGAATTTTCTCCAGATCCCCTGGAAATTAATTTCTGCAAAGCCCAACTCCAACAAAGAAGGCCTAAGAGGCCTGAGAAAAGGCAGGAAATAAACAAAATGTGACCCTTGTTCCCACCCTTGCAAAGGCCAGACTGAAGATTAGAGAACTGGCCAACTTACAGCTTCCACGTGCCTGGCCCAGCTCGTGGCGTCCAGCCGTCTGTTTCCGGAGGCCTGTGTCCTGAGTCTCCCGAACCCTGGATGGAAGTGCTAGCCAGTCACCAACCCCAGAGAAGAGCCTTGGGAGCTGAGAGATGGGGAGGTGGTGGATAGGGACCCAGCCCCTGACACTTGGATGGAGTGGCACAAAATGGGCCTCTCTTTCACTCCCCAGCACCCCTCAAAGGTAGGGACCCCGGCTGTTCATGGGGTGACTAAATCAATGCGCCCCCTTCTGGCTGCCTTCCTCTGTCCTGCCTCTCCCACTCCCAGTGGTGCAAAAGGCAGCTAGTAGCTGTGTGTGAGAACTAACTCCATCTGCTAAGGTCCCAAAAGTTCACATGCTGGAAGCATCATCACAGGTGGCATTGCTGAGATGGTGGGGCCTTCCGGAAGAAGTTTTGGGT
This sequence comes from Petromus typicus, assembly GCA_004026965.1. Classification (NCBI taxonomy): domain Eukaryota; kingdom Metazoa; phylum Chordata; class Mammalia; order Rodentia; family Petromuridae; genus Petromus; species Petromus typicus. The sequence continues at coordinate 53,470 of PVIR01001426.1, read as the reverse complement.
CATAAAGCTCCACCCTCAGAAGGAATTAATGCTGGTCTCCCGGAGTTCTAGAGAGAGAAGCCTGGATCCTGCACCCCTGGCTTCCTGTCGCACCTGTGATAGCTTCTGCGTGGCTCCAGCCATTGTGATGCCATCTGCCATAAGGCCCTCACCAGAGGCCAGACTGGGCCACCCAATCTTGGCCAATAGTACACTAATCATTCTCACCAACTTCTCATTTGGGACCAGCTAACCAGCTTGCAATGTCCACTTCATGGTGACATCAAAGTCACCCCACTGGCAGCTTGACATCATCATGAAAATGGGTGAAGCCCCCGAAGAATTCCTTCAGAGAGAATTCCTATCAGCACACACTAGTCATTTTCCTAGTCTCTGATGAGTGTTCCCTCACACCACTTCCCCAGTTAACAAACTGACACTCAAGTCCTCGCTTGGGGTTAGCTCCTGAGAAAGCAGCAATTAAGATAGCTTCCCTGCAGCTCCAGACTGAGGACAGTCATTAGCTCATGAGGATGGTGCCCTTGTGGCCAGGATTACCCTCCCCTACACACCAGCCTCCTCTCCTCATAGCCTCCCCTCCTCCCCGCCCTCTGTATGTACTCCTCAGCCTCAGTCCGCCACCTTCCCAAGCGCCCTTGTGCACATCTCTGCCTTGTGCCCACCTAGCATCCAGTCCCATTTTGCTGATGCTGCCCTCATTTTTCTCAGAAATGATGGTAAGTTGTCACACTCCCAGCTTTTCTCCCTCCCCACCTCTAGACCCTTCACCACCTGACTTGCTAGTTTATCTCACTGAAAAAGCAAGTTTATGTCCCTACACCTCAAGTCTGAGCTCTGGCCGAAGGATGAGGCAGAGGGAATGGTATGCGCAGCCTGACACCAGGCTTTGTGAGCACATCACTCCTTCCGCTTGCTGCCTTGCACCTTTGATGTCACCATGAAGTGGAGATTTCAAGTTGGTCAGCTGGTCCCTGAGGAGGAAAAGAAAATTAAAGGACGAAGCTCTCCCGGCTAACTGCCCTAGACAGCCCTGGCCTGGAGCAGAGCCTCCAGCCAACCCGCAGACGTGACAGCAACAGACTTTTGCTGCTGTGGGCCCTACAACTGTGACTGTGATTGGAAAAGTCACTATTCCTAACACCACTTCTCAGCTCCAAAGGAGACCCAGCCCCTCACCTCCCCCCCGGTGTGCTTGGCCCCTGGCACCCTGAACATAGGCACAAACGCATGTGACTCAAGCCATTGAGATATAACCCTAGACATTTCTTGGAATTTCCCAGAAGGAGGTGCCCCCTTTCCAGGGGTGTAGGATGACAGCCAGTTGCTGTGCCAGTTGCTGCCATCTTCCCACCACAAAGGAAGTGACTTTTGGAGAATTCAGCAGTCAAGTGATTGCAAACTAGCCCTTCTCTCACAAAAAGAGAAGACCGAGAAAGAAAAGTCCTGATTTGTAGAATTCACCAGTTTCCATGACAGAAATATTGTAGCTAATTTCATGCTACCAGTGATTTAGCAAGCAGGGCTCCAAATTTCCAAATGTTTTACAGTTGGCTCTAGCACATCCATGCAATGGAAGCCACACCATGGAAAGCAGAGCCAAAAGATGGAGAGATAGGCAGGATTCTGGTACCACCATTGGAGCCCTAGATCTAGCCATGTCTGAAACGGATTAAGTCCACTCCTGGGCTTATGTGAGCCAATAGCTTTCTTTTGCTTCCTTTACATCCAGTCTGATTTATGTTTCTTTCATGTGCAACTTTAGGAAGACTAAATAACATCCCCACGTTCCTCGATGTTTCTGGGTCTTGAAGAATCATATCATATCCTTAAAAATAATAATTGTGGCAAAGCAATTTTTTCCAGAGAACCAACTATGTGGCACACACTTTTTAGAAAAGTTATTCCCAGTGTATTCACATCAACCTGATAGACCACTGGGTCCACTGAATGCATGAGTAAAAGGAGGCAGAGAGAGGCTCAAGGTCATATGCTTGAGCCAGAAAGAAACCCAAATCCAACTGACACCAGAACCTGTGATGCACCAGCCTCCCCTGCAGGGCTCCATCACCTTAGCCACCAGCCAATGTCCCTAACGCTTGAGGAATCATCTCCACCTCGTAATCTCTATCCGATCTTTTGAGCCGCCAGGTCATTTGCCCAAGATAACCGACACATATAGTAACTGGGCCAAGATGGGAACTCTCTTTAATCTGCCAGTCCCTTTCTTTGTCCACTTTGTCAGTTGGCTTTGGTTGGTTGGTGATTACTTGGTTGCTGGATCTGTTTTTTAATTGGCATTGCTAGGGATTGAGCCCAGGGCCTCATATGTACCAGACAAGTGCTTCACCACTGAGCTGGACTCCTAGCCCTACCAACTAATTGCCTTTGAGGAATGGAGCTTGTGCTTCATGTTATTTCCAAGAAACCTGAACAAGCAGCCCTTAAGATCAACATGATCTCTTGGGATTTGTTTTTTTTTTTCTCCTAACAATGGGGAAACTGCCAGCCACCTATAGATCATGCTAGTATGTGGGATTCTAGGGGAGTCTGCAGCTCTCCCAAATGGCTTATTCTCCCAAAGGCCCAGGTTCTGCTGGCTGAGTCTCCAGCCTCTCAGGGACTCAGGCACTGACTGCTCCTTTTGTCCTCATCTTCCAAGCACACAGGTACAAAACAGAGCTAGTCAGCTAGTCACATAAGCTAGCTGGTCGTTCCCACCCAGGCCATGCACACTGAGTTGAAGTAGTGTCCCAAGGAAAATGAGGATGTTCTAACCAGAAGAACTGAAAGAGAATGCTGAATACAACACAACAAATTCCCATGATGTTCATCTCTACTCTAGACCAACATCCAAGACTAGACCACCGATTTCTCACCTAGACCGCCTCATTTGTAACTATCTTCTAAACAGTCCAGAAAGCCTTCACCTTCCCCCTCACCAAAAAAGAACCCACTCCAATGGCTTCCTACTCTCCAGCCTACAAAACCCAAAGTCCTAGACCTGAAACCTAGTCATCATGCTGAGGCCCTGACGCGATTCTCTAGCCTCAGTACCTTCATCTGTCCCTCACTTGCTCACCTGACGTTTTAGGCAGACTACCTCTTCCTCCAACCACCTCTCTTCTCTTCCAACCACCTGCTCTTCTCTGTGGCTTACCCATACCGTGTCCCTCCCCTGGAACACTTTCCATCCTGTTTCATCCCCCACCATCCTTGGAACCAAGCCCAGCTCTGTGTCACCACTCCTAGGAAGAATCATGATGGTTGTGTCTCCCTGACTCTTCTCCTCCCATCCACCTAATCCCTCCTCGGATGCTCAGTCCTCATCACCTGGTCCCTAGTGTCCTTCTCTTTATGGCTCATGTCCAGATATCCCCCTAAAGCCTCATGAGATCACAGATGGGGCTTTTCAGAGTTGGCTGGATCTGGAGTGTGTGATACTGAGATTAAGGTGATGTGGTGTTAAATTAGTTCACAAATTGGGTTAACATAGCTCTGGATACAAATAATGGAACAGCCCACTCTGGATGTGGATGGTATCACCCCAAAAGCTGACAGTCTAGATGAGATAAAAGGGAGAATGAGGCCTGCTCATTGCTACTTGCTATCTTCTCTTTGCCACAACATGGACTTTCTCCTCTCCAATGCCCTTCCGCCATGCCACCCTGCCTTGGAAATGGCTAAGCTCCCTGAACTAATGGACAAAAACCTCTGCAAATGGTGAGCTGAAATAAATCTCTCCTCCTTTAACTTTGGTATTGTCGCAGTAACACAGAAAGTAACTTAAGACACGCACATGGTGCAGAGCTGTGAGTGAGAGTAGCAGGGACATGACAGCTGCTGGCTTCGGTCACCAAGCCAGCCTTCATATTAATCTGGACTCTAAACAAAGCAAAAAGCACTCAGACCTCTCTAATGCAAAGGTAACTGGCTCCATTGTCAACACTTAGAGTGAAAGAGGGCACGGCTGGATTCAGGGTGTATCATTTACACACACTTCAGCCTAATTTTCTTGACACAGTGGCCTCATTTCCTTGTTCTGTCGAGGGCTTTTTCCAAGCATCTAGAAAAAATGACTTCAAGTGATTCCAACTTACACCACCTTTTCAACCTCTGACTGAAAGCTAGATGATTATCTTTTGCCACCAAAACTCTGAGGATTCTGGCTCGCTTGGGTCCCTGTGTCTACCCTGAGCCCATCGCAGTGGCCCGAGGAGGAGAACTCCTGGTCTGACAGGCCAGTGTCTCTTGTCCACATCAGGCCCAGCCCCATATTCATAGGTCCAGGGACTCCAGGGAAGAGAGGAGAGAGAAGCATGAACCCAGAACCTTCGCCACAGCCGAGGGTGAGGGCTGACTTAGCAACCTGATCCTTACCGCCAGGAATGGCTCTGGAGGCACACACGGGCAAGCCACCTTAACCACCATCACCACTCACATTTTCCGGGCACCTGGCACTTCACATATCTTCACATTTATTCCCCACGGTGACCCCGTGTGGTCAGTACCATTATTAGTCCCATTTTACAGATGAGGAAAGGAGCTAAGTCATTTGACCAAAGTCCCCCACCTAAGAAGCTGAGGATCCAGGATTCAAAGTCCACGAGTCCAGCCGTGGTCTGGATCTCCTATCCTCTGTGCATGGGAGAGCATGGTGGTACCCTCAGGCTCTTCCCTACAGAAAAGCAGAGCAATCTGCCCCCTGCCAAAACACAAGATGACAACTGCATCTCTGCACAAATTCTGTGAGTAGCAGTGCAGAAGCCTGGTGATACTCCCATCCAGCCAATTCTCCCCTCCTGCCGCCCTCCTGCTCCCACTAGCCTGGGTACTGAGCATCTCCAATTCTCCACCTCTCAGCACCCGGGGTTCCTGGCTCAGCCACAGAGGCAGTGGGGAGACAAGGATCCCAGAAATTTTGTAACACTGGGAGGCAGAGGCCTCAGATCAAAAACAGAAAGCAGAAGGCTGGGGATCTAGCTCAGTGATTCCAGTGCCTGCCTGGCAAGTGCAAGGTCCCTAGTTGGAGTCCCTGGTCACCACATACCACAATGTTGGGCATGGATACTCATGTCTGTGTTCACAGCACTCAGGAGGTGGGAGGCAGAGGCAGAAGGATTGCTGAGTTTGAGGCTGAATTCAGGACCAGCCTGAACTACAAAGCAAGTCTCCATCTCAAAAAAAAAAAAGAATAGAAAGCAGGAAACCCCCTCCTTGAAAAAGGCAAGAAGGGCAGAGGAACAAACAGATAGAGAAGGAGAGAGATACCCAGGAGAGAGTAAGAAAGAAAGTAGGAGAAAGGGAAGAAGGTTGTCCACATATCTCACTCTCTTTCCAGGAGCAGAGGGGAAATCGGGACAGGAGGAAAAAATGGGTCTTTTGGGGCTGGGGATTTAGCTCAGTGGTTCTAGTGCCTGCCTTGCAAGTTCAAGGGCTTGGGTTCTATCCCCAGTAATCACATACAACAGTGACAGGCAGGGAGACTCATATCTACCAGCAATCAGAACCACAAACTACATACCACAGTGCTGGGCATGGTGGCTCAAGCCTGTATTCTCAGCACTCGGGAGGCAGAGGCAGGAGGGTCAAGGCTGAGCTCAGGGCCAGCCTGAACTATAAAAGTGAGACCCTGTCTCAAAAAAAAAAGGGGGGAGCCCTTTTTAATCAAGCAGCTAGTCAGTCAGCCATAGCGGCACCTGCCTGCAATTACAGCACTTGGGAGGCTGAGGCAAGAGGATCACCATGAGCTCAAAGCCAGTCTGAGCTATGTAGTGAATTCGAGGCCAGCCTGAACTACTCAGCAAGACCCTGTCTCCACAAACAAACAAATAAGTAAATAAAACAGGCAGCTAGAAGTTGGCTGCTGCCTTTTTTGAGTTCCAATTCTCAAGTTTTAGCAGGGAGTGTTAGCTGATGACAGATGCCCATGAAGGGATGCTCCCCACCCTAGGCAATGAGCCAGATACCCAGAAGGCCCCAGGGTCACCAAACTGTGTGGCTCTGAGTCCTGGGAAGTGACAAGACGCACGGGAGGGCAGTGTGGGAGGAGGGCGCCAGACCACCCAGCTCTCTCTCCGTGTCCGAGCTCCCCTCTGACCCTGCGTCACACCCCAGAATATCTCACTCCTCCAGTGGAACACAGATGTCTTACTTTGTCCCTAATCAGCTGGGTGACCTCACTTAATCCCTTTCCCTCCCGGGACCTCAGGCCGCCAAGTGTGGGGGAGGAGGTGTTGAAACTCCTTGCTCCAGGTTCCCTCATCCTTCCAACCTTCAAGACAGTGGCGCCCTCAGGAGGAGGCTGCCCTGGGCCTTGCCCTGCTGGCCAGGCCCCCTCAGGAAGGATGCTCCGCACTGCAGAGCTTTGCTGCCCCTTCCTTTGGAGGCCTTCTTGCTAAGTAGCTGACTACTGTTCATATGAAAAAGCCTGACCCGGGGCAGGATGGGGGGTGGACTGCAGATAACAGACAGCACACCCTGAGATCACAGTATCTCAGATGGGCCTGGCATTTTGGCTGGTGATGGCCTGTAATCTCTGCACTCTGGGAAGCTAAGGCAGGAGGATCACTAGTTCATGCCTACCTCAGGCAACTTGGTGAGATCCTGTATTAAAATATAAAAACTAAAAGGGCCAAGGGGTGTAGTTTAATACAGTATCCCTGGATTCAGTTCCCCACATTGGTGGGGAGGCAGAAAGCAGACAAAGGTACCGCGCCACCGTGCTCACTCCCCGAGAGCAGCACAGACCTCCTGCGTGGGCTACAATCCCATGTCGCACAGCACTCCTGGCCCCTGACACAGCCCCTGGAACCTCAGGTGCATCAGCTTCCGGGGGGTGGGGGGGGTGGGCGTTGGCAGGCCTCGAGGGCACTCGGGCCCTGACCCGACAGAGCGACAGAGCGACGCATGGCATGCTCCCAGCCTACACCAAATGTCAGCCATGTCGCCCGGTGCCCCAACCCTCTCCTGAAAACCAAAGGTGCCCCTTCACGAGAAGAACAAGAAGGGCCTCGTCATTAATAGCGCTGGCGGCAAGGTAAAGCCGCCCGCCCGCCCCGCGCACCCTCGCCCATAATTATGCCAGCGCAGCTTTCATCCCCACGCGCACACGCGGAAAGTTTATTGTTGTATTTCGGCCTTTTTTCAGTCTCCTCTGCCTTTCATGCAAGGGGAAGGGAGCCAAGGGGTCAAAGCATCCTCCCCCGGAGCCTCTCCCCGCTTCAGTCCTTTTAGAAAAACACCCAAAGCCATAATTTGTCTTAGAATTTCTTTTGAAACAGCTACAAGAAAGACTAACGACTGCTCTTTTCCCTCTGTTTCTGATTCCAGCCATCCCTTTATCTGGCTTTCATTAGAGCCTCAGCCGCGCCTCTTTTGTGGGAGAGACTTGAGGGAGCCGAGGCAGTTTCCCAGCCGCTGTGATGTTGCTAAAGATTAAAAAGGAGCTTTGAAGCTGCACCAGTTCTCTGCGCGCCTCCTCGGTACAGGACCTCAGAAAGACCCAAGCCATCTGGCAAACCTGACATAAAGACAAAATAAAGTGATTGAAACAGTCTCTTCAAAGCCACAATGGCAGATTTGTTGATTTGGGCGTTATCTTTCATGCGAGGCCCTCAGAAGTCGCCAGAACACCTAGGTAATCTCAGGCAGGCCTGACTGGAGTGGACGCAGCCCTCCAGGCGGAGGCCCCAAGGGGGCCCCGGCCACGCCTGGCCCAGCAGGTGGAGGGGTGGACTGCGGCCCGCTGGAGGTGGCCTGGACATTCAACAGCTAGATCCAGGGTGGGCTCAGTGCGGGTTCCAGCAAGGCCTGCGCACTCGGCCTCCAGCCCTCCTCTGTTTGGCTGGGGAGGGGCACCTGATGCCAGCCTGGCAAAACTGCCTGGGCAGGAAGGGAGTGGCCCGGATGAAAGGGTGCTGTTCTGGTCACCTCAGCAGCCTCGCCTGCCCGTTAGCAATGTTTGATTCTCGCAGCCTGCACAGATGGCTGAGTCTGCCAGGCCCACAGGATAGTTTCCCTTGGCAGACTGAGCCCGGGGCCCAACACCCATGTTCCCAGAAAAAGGCCCTGGTCATGTTGTCCTTTCACTGGGCAGTTTCCCATATTGCACTGGGGTGGAGGGCAGCGTCCACAGTCCCAGGCTTTGGCTCCTGCTGCGGCGTGGCCTGGATGGGGAATGTGGACAAGGTGGTGTCAGAGCCAGTACTACGACCAAACAGAGCCTCTGGCACTGAACTTCAGGGCAGAGTTTGGGGGACCCACCACTTTTGGGACCGAAAACAAATCTTACCTTGATGCCTCAGTGGTCCTCCAGGAGGAGCTGGGTGCTGAGGTGAACCTGCCCAGGCGGCCCTCTGTCTCCCCAAACTTCTCTGCTTCTCTCTGTTGCACACACCAGTCTGATCTCTGGCCCTTTTTTAAGGTTCTGGGGACCCAAACATGAAACTTAAAAGGCACAGCCTCCTGTCCTCCCTCTGACCTCTTTCTCACCTAAGATTCTAACTACATTGCATTGTCCCCAGTGTTAATAAAATGATGAATTCTGACCACCAATCAATTACTAAGAATCTACCAAAGACCTACCGTGCACTCCTGCCCACAAATGAGAGATGCACTTGTTCTCAGACAACAGCCCAGAAGGTTTTAAAGGGCTTCACACTCACCAGGGCCAGTACAACAGGAAGTCACCACCTGCTTCCAGAGCAGAGAGGGGCTCTGGTGTAGGGCCTGGGAAACAGCTCATCCACACACCCTGACCTCCTCCTGCGCCTTGCCTACTCTTTCTGGCCAGAGGTGGGACTAGGGTTCTAGCTCTCCCTTCACATCTCTGCCCCTCCCGAGGGCCCACAGAGGGAACTGTCTCATCACAGTGGCCCCACTGCTCTCCTTCCTCCCAGAAGCACAGGCCCAGGCATCTGAGTGGAAAGCTCATGACAGATTTCCTGGAATCCCGGCATGGATGTACCTGTGTCTTGCATCTATGCGTCCTCCTAAAGGGAGAGCGAAGTGAAGCTCCCTAGAAAGGCAAAGCCAGTGATGAGCGTATGAAAAGCACCTTCCTGATAGACAATTTGCGCCTTCTTTTCTAAGCATGCTTCCCTGTCCTCACTGTCTGGTGAACTCCTACTCAGCCTTCAGAATCCACCTCCAATGTGATGATTTCTGTGAAGTCCTTCTGTACCTCCTTCTCCCTGATGTCTCTTGTTACTTTGTGCACATCTGTTTCAGGGTAGCTCTGAAATTAAGTGAATGATTTTTCCATGAAGAGGACACATGTCAAAAGCCCTCAGATCAGGTAATCAGCTCCCCTATATCCATCAGCTATGAGACTTTGCCTCCCTGATCACCAATTTCCTCATATAATGTGCAGGAAAAGAAAATGTTTCCCTTAGGGGGTTGTTCTGAAGTTTAAATAAAGTAGTGTACGTGTCAGAGCCTAAATTACCCAACGCATATATGGATATGTATTATGTCCAACACGCGAGCTTCCCAAGGACAGGAATACAGTCTCCATTCCCTCATCTACTGGTTCAGCCATGATCACCGAACTCCTGTTGAGGGCCAGCCCCTGAGCCCACAGCTGCACTACACAGCAGGTCACAATACAGGCTCTGTCCCATGGCCACGAGCCCCACCGATGGTCTTCTACACCTGCACAGTTAGTGCCCATTTGGCCTAACAGTCTCTATCCTTCCCAGGTGGTTTGATTATGGTGGGTCTTCCAAGTCCACACTGAAACTGCCTGGCTCCTAAGATGATCAGCAGGCCTCTCTCCTATCCCGAGCAGCTCAGAGGGCACAACTCTGTCCAAAAACAGTGGAAGGACAGAGACCAGGGTAGCCAACCTCACCTCATGCTTAGGAAGTTCCTGGTCTGACAAAAGAAGTGTTCACCTCAGCCCTACGGAGTTTTAGCCTAATGCCAGAGACAGACACATAGCTCTCTGAAAACCCTCGGTCTGACGGAAGAGGCCTGTCTTCGAGACGTGGGAGCTCCCAGACTGCTGACTGACAGGAGAGTCCCATTTTCCCAGGCACTTCTGAGGCCTCGTCTGATGGAGGAGACACGTGGCTCTTGACCTAGGCCCAATCTATTACTGACGTGGGTGCTATTGTTCTGGTCACTAGGGACACTCCTCTAACAGAATCAGTGTGTGTTGGCAGATAGCTTGATAGTCAGATAATATAGCACGTACCGGGAAAAAGAGCCCAGTCTAGGGTCCCCAGCTGTGCAGTGTCTCTGTGTTTGTGGGCTCAGAAATGATATTCCTGGCTCTGAAGAGGCACCGACCTAATCCCCGGGGCTGGACACAAATGACACAGAATCCTCCGCCTCACACACATCCAGCCAAGTGCCCTCACCAGAGAATCAAGCCAGTGCTGGCCTGAGGCCCCATCACTGGCATCTCGTGCCAGCCTCACCAGGGGAGGCTTTCTCACGATCAGGGACATCTGGGCTGGCGCAGCTCCCAGAGGCCACCGACATGAAAAGCGAGGGGCTCGGCGGAAACGCCATCTGCACATCATAAAGCCTCCTGGTGGTTCCCAGGGGCTGCCTCCAGCTGCAGCAGCGTTGCCCGGGGAAAGCAAAGGAAGGCACTGAGCAGCCAGGAGGGGGAAGCCAGAGAACAGCACGGCCGAGGGGCAGGCAAGAGCAGCAGGAGCTCTTCCACCTGGCATCCAACACACAGTAAACACCAACGTCACCTGGCCTGTCCCCCTGTCACAGCCCGAGACAACACTAAGCAGTGTCTATTCCTAAAAGTTATCTGATGGCAAGAATTCAGACCAAGAGCTGAGTTCAAATCCCAGTGCCATTCCTTGGGTTAGTGGACCAGCTTGCTCAGCCCTGGTTTTCAGGTCTGTAAACTAGAGCTAGTAAAAATCACACCTATATTTTACCAACCTTGCTGTGAGAATCACAAATAAAACTTGCGCTGAGCTGTGCACTTAATATCTGTGTATTTTCCAAAATTTCATTATGAAAAAAGTGTGTGTCCCATCTGTATAGTAAGAGCTCAGACTCTACTGGCTCTCACTGTTATCATTACTATCATCTGTCCTATCTGGAGGCCACCAGGAAGCCCACCAAACAAGTATACCTTGGTGGTTATAGATGATGAAACAGTTTCATTGGCTCTTCTGCCCAAGGCCCCGCCCCCTAGCACCAAGGTCACAGCTGATTGGACAAGAGGTAGGAGTAATTTGAGGGAAACTTATCTATTGACAGTTGAACAGTCTTATCAGATTCTTCATGGACGACTTGAACTGGGGTCACAGCGTGTGAAGCAGTGACCACAATGGGTCATGAAGAAGTAGAAGAAAGAGGCAGAGAACAAAAACAAACCAAAGACCAACAGAGATGAGGGAGATATAAGGTTCCGAAGAGACAGGAAGAGATAGAGGGAGCATCTCATCCTGTGCTTTGGGTTCCTAGAAACATTCCAAGCAGACAGGACTGGACTTATGAGATGCATCCTACCAAGCAGCACAAACATAAATACACACATCAAACATACACACACACACACACACACACACACACACACACACACATACCCCACATGCTTATATACATTTGCTGCTTTGTGCTTTATCCTCAAGTCCCCACCCTCAGCTGGACTGCATCCAGAAAGGCAAATCCTAAGACTGATGCCACACAATAAGGCTCAGAAACTGAAATAGTGGGCTAAATAGTTGGAGTCACTAGAATTGGAAGAGGTGGAGAGTGGAGAAGAGAAGAGATAGCTGGCTACAGGAGGAAAATATTGGTGCACAGAGAGATCCAGTGGGGAATTCCATGAAATATCTGAATTTCAGTGTATGATTCTCACAGCAACCTGTCATCAAAACCTCACCACCTGTCATCTCTCAGTTTTGCTGCCTTCCCCTGGGTTGGCTCTGTTCCTGGAGGGTTTGCCCCTTGCTGTTGACAAGACAGCTGCTGGCATAGATGATAGAAGTCAGTATCCTGGTTTGGGCTCCACAGAAGCATATCCTGCGTCACAGAGCTGAGCAGAAATGGTTTCCCTGGGAAGTAGTCACAGGAAACACTGGTAGGAGACTGGAGAAATGAGCCGGGAAAGGAAATCGGGCTCACAAAGGGAGGTTATCACGCCAGCTATTGCTGTGGGCACCTAGAGCCTATCTCACGAGGAACACAGAGCAGAACATACACCTCAGGGGAAAATGGGATATTTATCCACCGTTACCCTCAGCCATTGTTTGAGGGCTGCTTGAGGGTTGGAAACAGGACTGTTTCAGTTGTTGTGCACATGGACAGGATGGGTGTTAGCAGCCTGAAAGCACCCCCAGCTGGAGACCCAGTGACTGCTGGCTAGAACTTTCACCAGTGCAGTGGCAAATGCCAAAGGGCTACAGACAGGAACCAGACAGTGGCTGCTATGCCAAGCTAAAATCTCATTGCTGCTCGAAGTTTCTTAGTGGATCATACAGTCAATCCCTTGGACCAGTCATTGGGTCCAGAGGGTTCTGACATGCCAATGGAATTACTGCTAAAGTAGAGGATAAGCTAATGAGGAAAATTCGAAGGTAGCGAAGTGCGTTTCTTTTGTAACTCATCAAAATGGGAGAGGTAAAAACCAGGTATACCCCTGTAATATCAGCTATTGGAGAGGCTGAGGTGGAAAGATAGCAAGTTTGAGGAAAGGAGGGGAAATATAGCAAAACTCTATCTCAAAAATAAAAAAGGAGGAAATGAATAACAGCAGCAGCTCTCAGAAACAAGGTGAATAAGGTTCACCCCTGTAATCCCAGCACACTGGGAGTCTGAGCAAGAGGATTACAAATTCATGGCCAGCCAGAACAACTTTGCAAGCTCTCATCTCAAAATGAATAGTTAGTGTGAGTTGCATTCTCACTGCTGGAACAAAATACCCAACATTGACAAGTTAAAAGAGGGGAGGTTTATTTTAGCACACAGTTTGTGGAGGTTTCAGTCCATAGTCAACTGGCTCCAAGGTAGGGCAGCATGCTGGAGGGGCATCACGGAGGAGATGCAGCAAGGGAGTAGGCTACCCCCATGGTGATTCACCAGGTTTCACCTCCCAGCATCACATCCGGCCATAAATCCATTAGTGAACTAAGCCTGTATCACACACTAATGATCTAGTCCCTTCCAAAGACTCATGAACGCATGAGGCTTTGTGGGAGATGTCTAGATATAGACGTCTGAGTGATAGCTCAGTGTGAAAATCTTGGGAACAAGCCCAGAGAGAGAGAAAACAAAAAAGAAAAGGAATAAGGTGAAGGGATTTGGGGCAGCCACAGCGACAAGACACACCAGTGACTGTTCCTCTGTCTCACATTCCCAAGTTAATTAGAAGCCGAGTTGGGCTGGTCAGAAGCTCTTCCAGACAAACCCTTTGCTTTTGTTTAACGCATGCCAGATAGTGCGTTGGGCTCTGAGGAGGCACAGATGAAACAGTGCCACTTATGCTTCCTAGGAGGGAGATGATAATGATTTCTATTTCAAATATCATTTAATTCAGTCTGCTGTTGAGATGCCACTGATGGCCACACACACGATTATTTTATACACCACCCAGAAAAATGAAAAGCTGCCAGTTAAATGTTATACCAGGCATTATCAAGTTCACTCTAATTTTAGAGATACGAAATACAAAACCAAACAAGTACATTTTAAAAGTAATAAATTATGGTAATATTTTAAAATGGTTTATAAAGAATTTTGTGTTGGTGGTTTTTGAGACAGGGTCTTGCTGTGTAGCTTAGGGTGGCCTCAAACTCACTATGGAGCTCCAGGCTGGCCTCAAACTCATGACACTACTTTTGCCTCTTCATACTCCCAGGTACTGGGGTTATAGGCATGCACCACCATGCCCTCTGTGAAGGACTTTTTTTTTTTTTTTTTTTTTTTGAGACAGGGTATCATTTTTGTAGTTCAGGCTGGTCCTGAGCTCAACCTTGAACTCACAGCAATCCTCCTGCCTCTGCCTCCCAAGTGCTGGGATTACAGGTGTGAACAACCATACCTGACATTGTGGTATGTGATTCTGACTGCTGGTGAGCGTGAGTCTCCACACCTGGAATTGTTGTATGTGATTATTGGGGATTAAACCCAGGTCCTTGTGCTTACAAGGCAGGCACCAGAAACACTGAGCTAAATCCCAGGCCCAGTGAAGGATTTTTAATACACATTTCCCTCCTGATACTCACTCCAACTCTTTAGAGGGTTATATCATTGGTTTCTTAACTACATTCCATGAAACTGCATCGAGGTGCCAAAATGGGACTCAACTCCAACTCCATGTGTGCCTTGCGGCAGAACTAGGACACAATCAAGTCTCCCTTGGAAATTTCTTTCTCTCCTAATCCTTTTAAGAACAAATATGGACTCCTCACACCACCTCTCCTTCACTGCTGCAGGAAACGAGGAGGCTACCCAGCACCCTGCCCTCTGCGCCTACCCACCACATGCCCAGGCTTGAGATGTTTCTGTTCCCAGGAGCTCTCATCCTTCCAGGCCAGCTAGCCTTCCTCTGTGACCTCAGTGGGTGGTGCTGTCACTCGTTCACTGGCAAGTCCCCTCAAGACTTCTGCCATGTGAACATTTTCCACACGGTATCCTTCACTAACATTTGATCTATAGATTAGTGCTGTTTGGCACTAGTTTGCCCAATTATTTCCTTGTGTTTATACCTAAATGATCACAAGATGAGAACCAGGGCAAGCTTTATGAATGAGCACTATGCGCAGGAATACAGGGCTCATGTGTGGCTTAAAGCTCTGCAGAAAACCATACGCTTGCATTATGTACTGCTGAGAACCACCCCACTGCTCCCAGGGCATCTGACCATGGAGTTGTTTTTTTCACCCCCCATCCTGGTACTCCAGACATCAGGAGCCACATCCCCATCTCCTCTGTATGCGCAGTGACCAGTGCATAAAAGAAATGAATGGTGTGTGGATATGACACACACAGCCACTGTCTTTCACTTGCACCCAATAGAAATCCAGTTCAAAGTAGCCAAAATGCAAAGGAAGACTTTACAGAATCACTGGATTGCAAAGTGTAAGAAGTTGATGAGATGCCAGCTCAGTTGGACCCAGGAACAGAAATAGCATCAGGACACTAGTTGTTGGCTGCTTTCTCCACATTGGCAACACTCAGGAAGCACTTCCTCTCGAGCCTCAGAAGTTTAAGGCTGACAAACCACTAGCTCAGCAAGCTTAGGAGAAAGCACTTCAAGATAAGTTCCCACCAAAGTCAAGCTCAGTCACATGTCCACTTCTGCACCAATCACTAAATCAGAGGCTATGCTGTTCTCATTGACCAGACTCTAGTCACATGTCCACTCTTGGACCAATCAGTATCAACTAGATACTCTCCCAGGGGTCTCCAGGGCAATTGAAGATCTCAGGATGGGAGCTAGGGTCATCAAAGGAACAGGGAACTTGATGCTGAAAGAGCAGAAATACCTAGTAACATTTGGAAGAGCTACAGCAGTGACCAAAAGAGAAAACAGATCCAACTTGCCCTCGTGGGATTCTCAAAGAAGAGACAGAGAATGAGCTTGCAAGTGTGAGGTATTTTAAAGGAAATAGAGAAAGAGTATGGGGACTATGAGGGAAGCTAAAAGAGGACTTATTGGAAAAGAGGATGTTTAGGGAGCTCTCAAGGTGGTGAAAGAGGAGGAGAGTGTGGGAACAGCATTCCAGAAGGAATACATATGGGAAGGCCCTGCTCTGTAGGAGAGTAATATATTTTCAAGAGATTAAGATTAGGCAAAGTATATCTAAAGAGCTAGGAGTTAAGATGGCTGTGGCAAAAGATAGTGTCAAAGAGGAGGGCATGAGGCTAGTTTACACGAAACCTGGTGAGCGTAAGCAAAGAGCTTGTACTTCACGTGAGGAAGACAGGGGGCCACCAAAGGGCAGTGACCAGAGCAATGATGTGGTCTGACTCAGTCGAAGTTTTCAAAGGTCACTCTGTTTGTGGTGCTGGTCGGTGATGTAGTGATTCTTCCTAAGTCAACTTCAAAGATAAACTGGCAGGGGGAGTTGTTTCTTCCAAGGGGATATCCAAGAAGGATTTACAGAAGGGATTTTACTCCGAGTGAAAGTTGGACAGGCAGTTGGGAGGGAGAAGGCTTGGCTTCCTTCTCCAGGCCTTTTCCATCTAATTAAACGGAAGGTTTATTTTTCTAAGTTAGGCCTCAAAGCCTAGGAAGAGATGCCCCTCATCCAACCTTTTATGTAGGTTTAAGCAATAGTAACAAGACATCAGCAAAAAAAAATCAATGATGCTGTAAAATTAGCCATAAATAGATCTAGCCAAACCCCAAAGAGATCAGGGACAGCCACATCAGCAGCTCCAAGTCTGACCCGCACTGGCCTCTGAAGGGCAAGGTCACAGTGATGAGAGGGGTAGAAAACACCTCCCTGGTTGCACTCTCTGCAAAAAGGAACACATTTGCCTCTCTGATGAGCAAGGAGAAGCCAACAAAGCCAATCTGAATTGGGTTCCTAGGAAAGACCCTCTTTGCCAGATCTTTATTGGTGATCAGTCTTTTGAGGGGCAAAATTAACATTTTGTGAAGCATGTTGTGTTTGCTAAATACAGTGTGCCTCTATTCAGCAAGGAATTTGCCTATCAATCCCCGCCTGTGCAGCGCCAGCGAGGTGCCTCTGGCCTCTGCTCCTCTCTAAGCAGATAATGGTCTCCTTTGTTCCCTTCCTTCTCCCACTGGACTCTCTCAACCAACAGAGAAAGTGACTTGGGGAACTGTTTAGGTCTTGCCTCTGGTTATGCTGTCTACCCAGCATCCATTCTCAGTCCTATGGAAACACTATGTAATTTTTCTTGAAGATCACAATTAAGGTTTAGGTGGCTCTAGCCTCCTACCCAAGCTCCAAGAGGAAATAAAAATTGTGGTTTATGTTTAGCTTGTGCCTGAATTCCACCACCATCATAACCACACTCCCATCCCCTCCTTTCCCTTTCATGATGACTGGTTCCAGGGAAAACGAACCCAAGGAGATAACCCTATTATTCATAGGGGAAAGGAACATTTATTCTCTGAGCTAGGCTCTATGAGGCTATCAGCCTAGGCATTCTGGAAATCATTATTGCTTGACTGAGGATGGCACTGGTGAAGAAGGGAGCAGAACTAAGAGACACAATGAGCCTGAACCTTGTAACATAATTTGAGCTCCTAGATGCAGCGCTACCTGAAACTTATATCCTTAGGGATGAGCTTCTGACTATCACATGAAGCCCAAGCAACACAAAAACAAGAACTAGGCACCTCGATTTCCAGTGTTCTCAGCTTGTGCTGTATTCCAGGTGGATTGTACACACACACACACACACACACACACACACACGCTACTAATCTATGTGTGGCTGTACAATCTGCTAAAAGATGGATACTTCAAAAATAAAAACATCTGTTCACAATAGTGTTTCATCTGACTGAATCACAGAGCTGTAAAAGGGTCCCAGGAGGTCATATCATTGAGTGGTTTTCCAAGACAACTCCTCGTTTCAAATGAAGTCTTAAGCAGAGCTTCTAGGTAGAAGAAATCTTGTAGTGCAAATGTACTTTATCTTTTAAGTTAAAATACACTTTACTTTTAAGTTAAAAGTTTTGACATTTACTTTTATAATCAGTGAAGACCCAGTCCTTAATGTGCTATTGGCTTCCAAGCTGGAAAATTTCATTATTTAATCCATTTGCATGTGTAGAAGTTTTATTAATCATCTTTTTTTAGTAGTTAAAAGTACTTTTAAATATATGAAAAAGTCCCTTGGCTCTTCACTGTCGTTCTTTGGGCTTGTGAGTAACAATAATGGATGTCTGAGTTGGTTGAAGTTCCTCTTTTGGTGTCTAATTGTTCTAACTTTGAAGAAAGGTTCCCTTTTGCTTGTCCAAGGAAATAAGGTCTTGGCGTGAGTGACTGTCATATCTTAGTGCATAAATATGAACCACTCAGAGATCTTGTTGAAAATGGAGCTTCCAACTCCACAGTTCTGGGGTGGGGCCAGAGATCTGCATTTCCAGCTGCTGCCTAAAGGAGTATCTTGAACATACTCCTGAGGCTGGGAACTCAGAATCACTATTAAAATCTAGTTTGAGAAACAAGTTAGGAAATGTTCTACATACAGTGACATAGATAGGGAAATGGTGAGATAATTCCTCGCGCCACCCTGCATTTTCAAATTCATCTATACTGGAGAGGGATAACCTGGGCAACAAATAAATTCACAATGAAATACGAACAATCTAAAATAAACACACATTTTTAATGTGTCTCAGACAGTGACAGGAGAAGAAATGACAGCAACAGAAGTTCTTCCTCACCAGCCATGGTGTTTGTGAGCAGTCATGAGCCGTCTTGCTGCAGCCCTGTGGACCTGGAGCGGGTGAGGCCTAGGAACCCCAAGACGCACCCAGGTTTCCCAGCTGGTTTTGGCACAGCTGTGGCTGTGACATGATAGATCTGCACAACACAATACAAGCCAGAGCCACGGTCTGATAAGAGCTTATCAAGTACACAGCCACTTACTACAAAGGGGGTTTAATCCTAGGCCTCCTCTGCAGAACAGAGCTCCAAGGAGAGCTGTGGAATGTGAGCTTGGCCCTGCACTACCATCACTGAGCCTCAGACCACCCAGCACTCCTAGAAAGACCAGCCATCCCTGGGAGGCCATGTCTTCTGGTTTTTCTGCTTCACAGAGCCAAGTGCACACTATAATGCCCGGCCTTCAAGGCCGGGGCCACCCATCTTCTGCTGTTCCTTCCCTTCAGACCCTCCCTTCCCAGCCACCCCAACTTGGTGCCCCTGCACATAGGATCCTGACAGCTTGATCCACCTTCCCCGGCCCTGAACAGGTCCTCACAGGGCTTGTAGCTCCCTGCAACCCTGCCCTGCTCTCCTCTTCCCTTCCTCTCCCATCTCCTCGTCCACCATCTTGGCCTCCACTGACCTGTTTCCCCTGGAAACTCCCCTCAGCTCCATCCCCTTTGGTCACTGTGCCCCGTTCTCTTTGGTGGTGTCAGTTGCCCCTCATGCCCCAAAGACACCTCTGTGCCAAAGCATATTTTCAGACCCCACCTCCCCCCGACCCACTCATTGTGCTCCTGCCTTGGCATCTGCTCTTGAGCATCAGCAATTCCTCAAAATCCTTCCTTCTATATAGCTCTCAGGTGACCCCATCACACCAGCTGCACCCCTGCCAATCCAAGCCACCCCTTGCCCCTTTGGAAACCATGTAGGTTCCCAGCTTGTGACCCCACTCCAGCCTTTCCTCCAATCAGAAACTATAGTCCTCTTCTTGAATTGCAAATGCTGCCTTCACAGTGCCCTGCCCAGCCTTATACCAGAGGTTTACACACACACACACACACACACACACACACACACACACACACACGCACACTCCCCAATCCTGACCTCCTCTTTGCCCTGAATGCACCCAACTCTTTACCCATGGCTCTCTGCCTGTGTGGCGGATGTACAGCTCACCTCCACAGAAGCACCCCAGAGGCTATCACTAGCAGCCATAGCAAAGGGCCAGCTGCCACCACCTTCTTTGGAGAATTTCCCTGGAACAGACCATCACTTCTGCAGCAGAGGACCCCAGGACAGAACTCCTTGACTGAGGGGATGAGGAAAAGCCAGCCCTTCCCTCAAGGCAGGACAGGTCTGCATCTCCTCCCCATGCCACCAACACAGGACCCATCTCCATCTCTACCAAAGCACTCACTTCTAGGGCACCCAACTTAAGGCTCCCCCTCCGACCAAGGGTGGCTTTCTAGAGGAAACCTCAGCTGAACCAGTAGGCTGAGTCAGACCCTGATCCTACAAGGCTCTATTGTTTCCCTTCAAAACAGTTAACACATTTATAATTCAGTGATTACCAGAGATCATGGTGTTGCAGCATATTTATTTACCTAAGGTTTTGGGTTTACCCATGTGCCGACCAGGATCTGAGTCTGAGGGACTTCCTGGGTTGGTAGCAATGAGCCTCATGCTCAGGCCTCCCTGCCCTCGGCAAGCAGCTCCAACACTATATGCAGGTGGAGGCGGCACTAGTTCCCCACGAGGACAGCTACCAACTTCCACCTTTCCTCCCCTCCCTCTCCTCCCCTCCCTCCCTTCCTCTCCCTTCCCCTCCCCTCTGCTCTGATGCAGGGCCTGGCACTGCTGGCCAGTGACCCTGAGCAACTGGGAAGCTGCACTGTCAACAACTTGTCACAGCCTATCAATCACCTCAGGCCACTGCATCCCCAAAGAGCTTCCACAGAGCCAGTCTCAGCCCCTGCCGCTCAAGACCTCGCCCAGCAGGCATGACAGGCTGGCACCAGGAAGACCAGCCCCATCCAGGCTGCCAAGCTGGGGCACCTGCTGCCGCTGTGCAGGGCCTGGGCTTGGGAAATGTTATCTCTCTCCCCTCTACCAAGACCGAGGGCAGTGCCCGCCTCCATAGGGGGACAGCCCTTCCCGGCCCATCGGCCTCACTCTTCTGCATTCGAGCTTGGCTGAACCAGGTCCCTCTTCTCTAAGCGCCTTTGCTCGTCCTCCCACCAAGCACATGGGCTGTTCTATTCCGTGTTCAGAGGAGAACACTGAGATTCAGGTAGAGCAGCCAAGTGAGAAAGAACATGATGTGTGTCTGTAATCCCAGCTGCTCAGGAGGCTGAGGGAGGGGATCATAAATTCAAGCCAGCAATTTAACCAGACCTTATCTCAAAGCAGAATAAAAAGGTTAAAAGGGCTAAGAATGTGACTTAATGATAGAGTGCTTGCCTGGTCTGCATGTGGCTCTGGGTTCAATTCCTAAAACCACCAAAAAAAAAAAAAAAAGAGAGAGAGAGAGAGAAGAGAAATAAGGAACCCAGGAACTCTTGGAAGTTCCTTAGTGGTCACAGAAAGGGGCCAAGAAGAGCAAAATGCACAGCGCTGAGGGGCTCAGAAGCTCCCAGTGTTTTCACAGAAGCCTCTTTCCTCTGTCGGCTGTCAAGGGAAATCTCTACAGGGCCACCCATGGGGTCTCCCAGAACCAGGCCCACGCCCTGTCCACCAGAACCATGGAAAGCCACCTCTCCCTAGGGACCAAGTGATCAGGACACATGCACTGTCCAGAGTGCCCCCAACAGGCATACCAAGGCCCACCACAGGAAGTCACAGCTCACAGCAAGACAGGACCTGAGCCTGCCCTGCCCCCAGCCCTGGACAATGACCACTGGCAGACAGCTGGGCAAAAATTTTCCAGGGGTGCCACATCCCCCAGCGGCCAGCCTTCCACAGAGCCTCTCCTCTTCCACAGCCCCCCCCTGGAAGCCACCAACACAGTCACCTACTGTCCTTGGCGGAAGGGTGCGTAGGAAGAGCAAGGGGGAGGCGCCATCATCATAGTACTCTGCTAAGAACTCATCCATTCATCCCACACATATTTTTGGAGGACCTACGACATATTTTTGGAGGACCTGTGTGGAGCCCAGCTCTGTGCTAGGTACTGGGCACATATCTATGAGGGAAACTGAGCCAGGCCCCGTTTTTGAGAAGCTAAGGGGCTGTAGGGAGAAGGATGAGAAACACACACCCAGAGGTGACTCAGTGCCACGGAGAGGACTCAAGCAGCATGGTCCGGGCAAATTGGAAAGCTCTGAGGGACCATAGCAAAGCTCAGGGTGACATGAAGGAAGCAGCTAAGAGGAGAGTGTCACAGTCC
Source organism: Petromus typicus (assembly GCA_004026965.1). NCBI lineage: Eukaryota > Metazoa > Chordata > Mammalia > Rodentia > Petromuridae > Petromus > Petromus typicus. The sequence goes on along the minus strand of PVIR01001426.1, from coordinate 31,750 downwards.
AGGGCTATCTAGCATCAAAGCAAGAGAGGGAGGGGCTAGGCCACAGCCTCAAGGGGCAGGAGAGGTAATGGGGACCAGAGCCCACCGTAAGAGCTAAGGTTTAGACATGGCTTTGACTCTAAGTAAGATGGGAAGGCATGAGACGGTTCTGAGCAGGGAAGTGATACTACCTGAATTATGTTTTTAAATAATCACACATATTTAGAAATTAGTTTAGCGGTGATATTTATTGAACACTTACTTACTATACATCAGGCATTAGACTCACCATTCTAACCTCATTAACTTTTTTTATCCATAGAACATCCTTTTGCAACAGCAGGCTGGATTCCCTCAGCCTTGTCTGGAGGAGAAGGCAGAAGTCTGGAGTAGTAGCCCTCTGAGCCATGTCCAAGGTTGCAGAGCCATTTATGTGAAGCCAGGACTCAAGCCAGCTTTGTCCCTCTCGGGAGCTGCAGGCTTCCCTGGCCTCGGTCTCAATCCTGGCTCCCTCCAACCAGCTGTCCAAGGAATGGTGACTATTCAGTTCTGTCATTGCCACAGCGCAGAGGGGACCTGCGGTCTATCCCAGCAGGGTGGCCCTGCAGAGGTTGCCACCCTAACATACCCAACTCCGCTGTCTATAAGAAGGACACTGGCATGATCCTCCTGGATTGGTAGCAAGGACTCTGAGCACAGGGTCTGGGCTGGCAGCAGGTGCTCACTCTATAGAGGTACGTTAGTCACTCATCCCCCAAAACTGGGGGCTGTGTCCAGGCACCTGGTGAAATACATGTCAGGCCGGAGAAAGCAACCCTTTGCCCTCACAGTGGAGCCTGGCATCAAACTGGCTGAATGGGAAGATACAGGCTGCAGACAGGTCCAGTGCAGGGCGGGACAAACCAAAATGCAGAGCCAGCCTGGTCCCCTCCCCAGGATCATCCTCCTCCTCTTTATGGAACTATGGGTGGCTCTGGATTCCGCTCCAGGAAACTTACTGCTGCTGAGAAACCTCCGCTTCAACCCCAGCTCAGAATCATCTCCACGCAGGTATAGCCAACCTGAAGTTCTGCCCCTGGAGAACGATGCTACCAAGCAAGGCAGTTATCTTTCCTCAGCTCAGTTCTCCTCATCCAAGTAACTCTACAGGACACACAAAAAAAATCTATAAAGAGCAATCAAAGGTGATTTCCACTCTCCAAGTATTGTCTGATATTTTTCAATGCATGAACGTGCTTGTATGACAATAAGCATTCTCTTCTGGACTACGCTTTAATTTTGGTATCCTTCAAACCCACAGGAAGGGAGTTGGCGTGGCCCTCTTTCTGGAACATCATGGCACATGGGTTAGAATGTGGAATCTGGAGGCAGGAAGACACAGATTTGAGTCCCGGGGGATGAACTGCTGACTCTGCCCCTGACCTCTCCATGCCTCTGTTTCCCCACCTGTGGGACAGGGATCACAGTGCTCCTCCCCCCAGGATGGGACTGGTGGACAGGGTAAAGTGTGTGATGCCTCGGCAGAGCACTTTTGCAACCAGCGCTAGTGTGATGTCACTTGAGTCCCTACTGAGACCCAGAGCAGGTGCAGTTCCGCAGTTCAGGGTGATGTTTTATTAAGCGGTCTTTCTTATGTAACAAGTTACCCCAAACCTTAATGGTTGGAGTAAATGCACATTCATTATCTCCCAGTTTCTCTCAGTCAGGAGTCTGTGCCCTGCTGGGCTGGGACTTCTACTCCTAGACTTCGTGGGAGGCTACCGTGAGGGTGTTGGCCAGGGCTGTGGTCCCATCTGCACACTCACTGAGGACAGACTTCTTCACACCTCAGAGGGGGCGGGGGGCGTCGCTCCTCCAGGGCCCATAACAGGGCTGGGAGTCTCAGGGCTGGCTGGAGGTTGGCTGGAGGTTGGTTCCATATAAAGCTATAAATCTTGTTCTTACTAAAGTATAAATGTATTAGATCTTTTTGTAAGGGAAGGGTGTAATTACGAGCTTATCTGTAAAAGCATCAAGCACTATAGGGATAAAAGTGCAGATGTTCAAAAGAGACTTTACCATGTGTGGAAAGGATTTCTATTGCAATCCAGAAAACCTGGCTTTGAATTCTTGCTTAGCACGAACTGGCGACCTACTTCACTTCTGCACACCCATTTCCCCTTATATAAAAAAGGAATAAGAATATTACTCTCTTCTCTATTTTACAAAGTTGTTGTATTGATTTTTTTTTTTTTTTTTAGTTTTTTGAGACAGAGTCTCACTTTGTAGTTCAGGCTGGCCCTAGACTCACTTTGAAGCCCAGGCTATCTGTGAACTCAAGGCAGTCCTCCTGCTTCGGTTTTCTGAGTGCTGGGATTACAGGTGTGAGCCACCACACTCAGCATTGTGGTATGTGGTACTGATTGGTGATGGGCATTGTAGTATGTGGTTACTGAGGATCAAACTCAGGACCTTGCGTTTGCAAAGCAGACGCCGGAACCACTGAGCTAAGTCCCCGGCCCCTGAAAAATATTGAATCATCCTGTTTCCTTATAAACAACATTCCTGGATGTGCTATAGGAAGCACACTGTAATATAGTATTTGTGGACAAATGCGAAGAAACAAAAATATGAGTAACTCATTGTGCACAGATGCTGAATCCAAACACAAGAATGATGAGAAGGATCTAACACAGGTGTGAGCTCGACATCGGCCCATGCAGTAACAGTTAGCCTGGACCCTCGCTTGATGTCCATCCAAGAGCTACATTTTTATCCCTTTTTCTGCTTTTTAAAAATTTAATTCTAGCTGACTTAATTTCTAAATTTTATCTTTCTTTTCCTTTTGGAGAAGCTTATGTACTTTTTTTTTTCAAACAATAGAGGCAAGTATAAAACTAAAATAATTCACTTCTTCTCCAGCTCTAGTCAGCCAAGATGCCAACACTCATTTTCACAAAATGATCTTACTAAACAACACTAGGCCACAACATGGTTCTAGATGCTTTTAATTAAGACCTTGGTGGCCTTATCAGCATATGAGGTTTTAGCTGGTTGGTTTGGCAATGTGTGAAGGGGTGAGTCAGGGTCCTTGCACTGAACTATACCAACAGATCTTTTTTTTGTTTTGCGGGGAAGTTAGGTGTTTTTTGTTGTTGTTGTTGTTGTTGTTTTGTTTTATTTGAGACAGGGTCTCACTAAGTTGCTAAGTTGGGTGGGCTGAGCTTGAAGTTTCTGCCCTCCTGCCCCAGTTTCCCAGAGTACTGGAATTACAGGTGTGCACCACCATGCATGGTTTGGTTTTGTTTTTTAATTTACATTCGGGCTAGTTTGCTAAATCTGGCCCCCAGTAAAGGGTTCAATTAATATTGTTAAAGAAAAGAAAGAGCAGAAAGGGAAAGTAAAAAGGAGAAATCAGGGAAGGAGGAAGGATAGAAAAAGAAAAGGGGAGATGGAAAGAGAATGAAAATTTAAAAAGTGAATGAAGAAGAAAGAAGAAGCAAGCAAGCAAAGGAAAAACAGAGAAAAGAAGGATGGAAGGAAAGAAAGGTAGAAAGGAGGAAGCTTCAGAGCGATAGGCCCCGCCCCCAGGCCCGGCCCTATCCCCGGCCCGAAGGCTGCAGGGCCACCTCCGGCCGCCAGGGGCCGCCACGCGCATACGCCATGACCTCGAGTGCGCGGCAGGCCCTCTCTCCCGCCCTTGCGCCAGCCGCTCGCCGTTCTCCGCTGGCCTTCCCAGCTCCAGCCGGGCTCCACCAGCGTCTACGGCGCCCTATTCTCGGGAGGAACCTCGCGCCGCTGGGCGCGCGCCGTCCCCCTGCCTCGCGGCGCAGGGTCTCGCGGGCCCCGCTGCCGCCCTCCGCTCGCCTGGCCCGGACCGGAAGCGGCGCCGCACGGCCTGGGCCTGGCGCGGGGGGCGGGCACCGGGGCCCGGTCGGATATGGGCAAGAAGCACAAGAAGCACAAGTCGGATCGACACTTGTACGAGGGTGAGGAGCCGCGCGGAGTCGGTTCTCGCACTCGGCCTCGGCTCGGCCGGGCCGCGCTCTGCCGCAGGCCCTGGCCGGAGCAGGGGTGCGGCCCTCCCGACGCCTCGCACAGCCCCGGCGGGCGGCGTTCGAACCCCGGTCTCCAGCCGCGGCGGGTGTCTCGAGTGGGGTCAGGAGGCCTCCCCGAGCTGCTGGCGTCTGTCATTCAACAGGTGCCCGGGCTCGAGGGGGCCGCTGCATTGTCGGCATGCCCGGCGACGAGTCCCTCCGGTAACGCAGGCGCCCCCTTTTTGTTCCAGACTATGTGGAGAAGCCTTTGAAGTTGGTCCTTAAAGTGGGAGGGAACGAGGTCACGGAGCTGTCCACAGGTAGCTCGGGACACGACTCGAGCCTCTTCGACGACAAAAACGATCATGACAAACACAAGGACAGAAAGCGGAAAAAGAGGAAGAAAGGAGAGAAGCAGGTGCCTGGGGAGGAAAAGGGGAGAAAACGGAGACGAGTCAAGGTAAAGGTGGTTCCTCTGCTTAGTCCTTCTGCCAAGCTAGCTATCTTCTTAGTGTCCAGTGAGACAGGAGGAGCCGGTGAAACTTGTTCTGTTTTTAGGAGGAACAGCATGGTAGAAACATAGTTCACCTGTGAGTGTTAGCAAGTCTTTAATTCATTGCAGTTAGGCAGGTCGTACTTACACCTATCAGGCAGTTTGACAGCTGAGTGCTGGTACCCCACACAGAAAGGGTAAAAAGTTATACTCACTGTTCAGGGTTTGGGAAAAGTAATCATTTCAAAACAGTGGGATCTATTGGAATTCAACTGTTTATCTGCAGTAAATATAAGGCCAAATGTATAATGAATAGCTCATCTTTTAAAACAAAGTTTGAGTCTTTTGAAGAGAAAATGTAATTAGAGACCTATGATGGCATTAACACAAGGAATAAAAGTAAGCCTTTTCTTAGCCATTTGCATTTGATAGAAAAGAATAAGTAGCTGACTGATTTGCAAGTCGAACAAAATAGTAATTCACTTTCCTTCCAAGGTGATTACATACATAACGTGGAATTATCTTAGAAATCTGTGCCTCTCAAATTTAACCCGTCACTAAGTGACTTATTGAAGCAGATTGCTGCGTCTTGAATGTAAATTTTCCATAGGTTGGTTTTATAAGTTTTCTTTTGTTAAATAACATAAGTGTTCTACTCTATATGTATTTGTTCCTTTCTGTCCTTGTTTTTATTTCCTTTGGCTGAACTATGGCAAATATATCTCTTTTCTTTCCTAAGTTATTAAAGTTTGTATACAAATGATACAGAATCACACATAACTAAAAAATCTTTTCTTCGTTAATTCTTAATATAAAATCTAGTTTTTTTAGTTGTTATTAGTAAGGTTATTCGTGTACTTTTTTAAATCGAGAGCGTGAGACTCCTACTGTGTGAAAGGAGTTTACTATAACATTTTAGTTTTTCTCTTTGGATATTTATCCCTGTTTCTAAATGTATGTTTATAGTACTCATTAGTGATTTATTGGCTTATCCAGTGTCTTTTGCTGACATCTTGTTGCAGAAGGATTTGTTAGCATTCTCTTACTCTCCATGCCCCCACTTTCACTACACCATTTTCACAGTATAGGTGCATCACAGTTACTTGTTAAATCAACATTTAGTAGTTCTTTTATTGTTCAATGGAGACAAATACAATATACAAATACAGACCTGCTCTTGACCAACTAGCTAATTGCTTTTATTTGGTTTGTTTATTGGTTATTCATTCTTCCCAAACTGCCACTTGCTGGGAGTTCTGTTTTCAGATGGCTTCCTCTTTTATTTGTTTATTTTGAGACATCACCTGAGGCTTTGGGCTGGGGATGTAGCTCAGTGGTGCCAGGCCTGCCTGAGTTCAATTCCCAATACTGGGGGGAAAAAAAAATAGAAAAGTGTGATGGCAGCTTGAGGCCTCTATGTCTTGCTCTAGGCCTCTTGGAACTCTCTTCATGTACCTCCTAGATCCTATAACTTCTTCATTTACTCCCTTGTTCCCATGGCATCAGCTCCAAAAATTTCTTAAGAAAGCATGTACAAGTAGATACTTATAAATTCTTATATGTTTCAATATCTTCATTCTATCTTTATATAGGTTGATGTATGGAATTTTAGATTGAAAGTTATTTTCTACAAGAATTTTGAATACAGCATTACTGTATTATCTTCCCAGTTTGACATTTTAAAGTCTCCCTCAGTCCTGCAGACTGAGCTTGTGCGCTGGGCCATATCCCCAGCCCTTCTTTTATATTTGAGACAAGGTTATACTAGAATTCCCCAGGTTGGGCTCAGACTTGTGATCTTCTTGCCTAAGCCTCCTAGAATGCTGGGATTACAGGCATGTGCCACCACTCCTGGCCTTTCTTGGAATTTTTAAGATCTTCCCCTTTGTTTCAGGTGCTCTGTTTGACAATAGACGCTGGTTCCTTCAGTTTTTAGATATTTGACTGAAATATTACTGTGATAAATTGCTTCCTTTTGTTTTTTCTCATTTGGAACCCCTGCCATTTAGATGTTAGATTCCTGGGCCAATCCTCTAATTTTCTTACGTTTTCTTTCCTGTATTTCCTCTAAATTCTTCATTTATTTGCTTGGTCTCTTATATGTTAAAGTATTTATTGTGTATTTGTTTTTAAATATGCAGCGCCAGAGAGCTGATGACTACCTTGTCCTGAACTTACAGATATTTTCTTTGAATGTCTCAATTTTTCCGAGGAAAAAAATCCTCTCTTCACAGAGGGAAAATTTTACTTTGACACTAGTATTTCAAGCACCAACCAAGGGGAAGATGTAAGATCTTACTTACTATCTAATTCCCTGCTTTTAATCCAGCAGCTCTTCACTTTCAACATCGCAAAGTCTGGAAAGTTTGGTTCTAATATGCAAGTTCTGAATTTTACCAGGGTTCTAGGACTTTAGCTCTTCTAGTAAGCTTCCCCTTCATGGCATGCAGGCAATATTTTGCTCTCTCTTCTCCATACCTCTACTTTTCATTTCCCAAGTATGTTGACATCTTTTATTCTCTGTTCTCTGTTCTCTCCTCTTTATTGTAGTACTAGGGATTAAACCTAGGACCTTCACACTAAGCTATATCCCTGGCCTTTTGTATATTTTGAGATAGGATCTTACTAAATCACAAAACTGCCTGGGATGGACTTGAGCTTGCAGTCCTCCTGCCTCCACCTCCCAGAGTGCTGGGATTACCTCCATGCCTGGCTCTTCTGTCCTCTTGTTCCTGCTGTCATCTCATTTAACTAGTCATAACCACATTCATGCACTTCTGGTTTTAATTCTGATAGCTGCTGCCATACATAACGCCATTGATACTCACAATCTTCATATATTTTATCAATTTTCTCATTCTTTTATTGATTACATAGTATTTAGGTGTACAGGCATACTGTACTTAATGCTTTTTGCTCAACATAATGTTACAGTGCACCCTATACACGCTTTTGTATGTTTTTCATAAGGACATCTTCAGGACAAATTCCTAGAAGTCTCCTGCGTTGTAGCCACTTTGCCCTTTCTTAACTGTATTTCCAATTGTTATTGGCTACCATCATCTTTTAATGCCATCGCAAACTAAGATGCATTAATATCAACAGTTTCATCTATCCATAACACCCAAAAGAGTAGGGCAGGTAGATGCGTGAAAAATGAAATACATTTGTCCAGAGCCCCAGTTTCCAAAGACTGAGGACTAGGACATTTGGAGGGACATTTGCAGATTCTAGGGTGTCGTCGGTTCCGCAGAATCTATTTTAAGTTGTCCATTTTTCTCAGCCATACTGGGCATAGGAGAGGAATTCTTTCTGTTTCTGTGTCTAGGGAAAAAGCCTGCAGAATAGGATGCCCCTCTGATCTGTGTGGTGGATCTCCAGGGATGTAGGGACTCATTGGTCAACTGAGCTGTGTGACACTTGCTGGCCTAGAAAGAGCTAGCGGGTGTGTGGTTCTGAGGGGCTGGTGCTTGTTCCCTCAGTTCCATACAGCGAGACAGAGGAGGGTCATAAGAAGTAGATAAAGGGTGCTTTTTTCCTTTTAAGTTGTATTTCTAAAAGGCATACATGATTCTTGCTATGTTTCATCAGTCAGGACCTAGTCATATGTCCACCCTAGCTGCCAGAGAGGCTAGGAAATGTTTAATTGTAGAGAGTAATCGTATTTGAGTGTTTTTGTGTGGTAACCTATTAAAAAGCAGTCATCTGTTACTTAAGAAGAAAAGTTGTTTGCGGGAAGCACACAAATATAAAGCCCTGTAACTTTTGTTTGTTTCTTTGGGGTTTGTTTGTTTTTTTTGTTTTTTTTTTTTTAAACAGGGTCTCATTTTGTAGTTCAAGCTGGCCCTGAGCTTGGCCTCAAACTCACAGCAGTCCTCGTGCCTCTGCCTCCCAAGTGCTGGGATTACAGGCGTGAGCCACCACGCCCAGAACTGTGGTCTGTGATACTGATTGCGGGTGAGTGCCACGCCCAGTATTGTTGTTACTGGGAATTGAACCTGGGCCCTTGGTGCTTGCAAGACAGGCACCAGAAAATCCCAGGCCCAAGCCCTTTAACTTTTAAAAAATCTTAGATAAGTGATCTTCTTAGTACAAAGGCCCTGACTATATTAGTTTATTATAGCCCAACAAGTACAGTGGGATCAGTAATATTTCTCCCTAAAGAATATTAATGTTTAAAGCTAACTAAAGTATTAAAGGAATCATATGTCTTGCTTTAACCAGACTATATACGTAGATACTATACCTTTGAAAGTGCTCAATTTTTTTTCCTTAAATATTGGATGCTGGGTAATTGGCAGAGAATCTGCTTTCTGGATTAATTTTTACTCTATATCATTACCCTTCCCTTAAGATTTAGCCCTGCATTTTGAAGTCACATATTCTTATAGTATATAAAAGGTAAAATAACAGTTTATGAAAAATGCTCATACCATTTAGTTAATGTATTCACAAGAGCATAATTTAGTAAAACTGAAGTTTATTGTGTAAAATTCTATGTAGGTCTGCCCTCTCCCTCCACCTATAAACATGCCTAAACATGCTGGAGCTCTATTCAGCTCTCCTTTACATACTGCTGTTGCATAGAAGCCTTTCCATACTTTCTTAGTCTAAATTATATCACCCAGGAAAAACATTTAAAAATAAAAGAATTTGATGGTGGGGATTTAGCTCAGTGGTTCCAGAGCCTGTCTTGCAAGGACAAGGTCCCTGGTTCAATCCCCACTAACCACATACAGCAGTGCTGGGCATGGTAACTCCTGCCTACCAGCAATCAGTACCACATATCACAGTGCCAGGCGTGGTGGCTCACGCCAGTAATCCAAGCACTCAGGAGGCAGAGGCAGGAGGATTGCCTGGACTACGTCGTGAGCTCAGGGCCAGCCTAAACTATAAAGCAAGACCCTGTCTCAAAAATAAATAAATAATAAAAGAAGTTTTGTTACTTACATTCATTAAATACATTAGATAGTTTATAAGAGGCACAACACAGTTCTTCATTCAGTGTGGCTCAGGCAAGCCAACTGGTGAGCCTCAGGTTGGACACACCTGGGATAGAACCTCAGTTGTTTATTGAATGAATTATGTGCTAGGTAATGCTCATCTATTACTTATCTAGGTAACTATGTGCTGTATGCTAAATATTCACATACATTATCTTATTTAACCAATATAGATTTGTTTTGTTTTGTTTTGTTTTTTTAAGACAGGGTCTCATTTTTGTAGTTCAGGCTGGCCCTGAGCTCACTATGTAGTTAATCCAGGCCAGCCTTGTACTCAGCAGTCCTCCTGCCTCTGCTTCCTGAGTGCTGGAATTACAAGCATGAGCCACCACACCTGGCACTGTGGTATGTGGTGCTGATTGCTGATGGGCGTGAGTCACCACACCCAGCATTGTGGCATGTGGTTACTATAGATAGAATTTTAGGACCTTGTGCTTGCTAGGCAGATGGCTGGAATCACTGAGCTAAATCCCCGGCCCTAATCCATATAGTTCTTTAAGATATGCATAATTATGTTTAAAGATGAAGAAATTAGATTTCAAAATATATGTGATTTATCCATAATCTCATAACTTTGCTATTATTGTAAATGGCAAAGCCAGAATTTATCTGAACTGATAAATTCATAATTGAATCTGCTGTTAGGAGGCAGAGCCTGGTTGGAAGAGATATGTCCAGGGCGTGGCACGGGTGTATATCCCTCCCTGCCTCTTCCCTTCATACTCTACTTCCTGGCTGCCAGGAGTTAAACAGCTTTCCTCCACCGTGCCCTTCCACTGCACCTCGGAGCTAGCTGCCATGGAGAAAACTCGCTGAAACTGAGCCAAAATAAAACTCTTTTTTTTTAGTTGTGAGTACCAACTTTTTGTCCCAGTAAAGAGAAAAAGACTAAGATAGCTACCTAAAATTAATATTTAATATGTTAATTTGGCACTAATATTTTTATGTTAATTTGGGTTTATATCTCCTCTAATCCCCATTATTGGAGATTGAACCAGGCTTTTCCCAATGGGCTCTATCCCCAGCCCTTTCTATTTTTTTGAGCCAAGGTCTCAACAGGTTGCCCAGGTTGGCCTTGAACTTGGCTCTTTTCATGTACAGTAGCAGAGTGTAGTGGTTGTAACAGACCTTTATAGTCTTAAAGCCTAAATACTTACTCTCTGGCCACTTACAAAAAGTCTGCTGACTCTTGGTACTGGCACCTTGGTTCTGGTTCTTTCTGCATGATAGAGTGCAGAATGTAAACTGCGTTTCAAACTCCCCTTTCTCCACATTTCCTACTTAATAAGAAGGAAACTGGCCCCAGGGGTCTTTTCTCGTTCAACAGATATTCGAAGCCTGCTAATCTACAAAAGATTTGAGTGAGTTTTTCTGGGCAAGAGACAAACTCTCCAAAGAATGAATTGCTACAGACTGTGGTATGGCTGTAGAAACCAGACACCAAGCACCGTATAATAATGACGGGCTCAAGTGCATGATGCACAATTTAAAACAGTGTTTATTCCCTGAACTTTTTACAGTCATTGTAGATTCTGCTGTGGAGTCTGAAAATACAGTACAAAGCTCTGTGTTCATGATTCTTAAAGTATGATCCTTGTATCAGGGCCTGGAGATTTGTCAGAAATGTACCTTCTCTGCCTGCCCAGACCTGCTGGGTCAGTACTTCAGGGGGCTGGACCTCACCATCTGTGCTCAGTAGGAATTACAGATAATTCTCATACCCATGGAAGATCGGCCAAGAAAAGAGGTTTTTGTGGTCCCCCTTTTTGGTCAATAGGATCCTATTAAACATAACTCTCATGAGCATAAAATGGGCATTTTGGACAGTTTTACTTAAAAATTTAATTTTAAAAATATAAAATACAATAAATGGGCTTGTAGGCTGTACCCAGAGACCCAGCAACTGAGGAGGCCGTGGCAGAAGGATTATCAAGTACATGAGCTCAGGACTAGCCTGAGCAGCATGGCAAAACCCAGGTCAAGAACAAGGACAATCAGAGGACAATGAAAGAACAATGAAGCTGCTACAGGGTTACCTGCCGTCCAGCTTTAGCAGGTCAACTTGTGCTCTAGGTTTATTTATTTATTTTTGTTTTTGTTTTGTTTTTTTGTGGGTTTTTTTGAGACAGGGTCTCGCTTTTGTGGTTTAGGCTGGCCCTGAGCTCAGCCTCAAATTCATATCACAGCAATCCTCCTGCCTCTGCCTTCCGAGTGCTGGGATTATAGGCGCGAGCCACCACGCTCGGCACTGTAGTATGTGGTACTGGTTGCTGCTGGGCGTGAGTCTCCACACCCAATATTGTATGTGGTTACCAGGGGATCGAACCCGTGTCCTTGCACTTGCAAGACAGGCGCCGGAACCACTGAGCTAAATCCCCGGCCCCTTAGGTTTATTTTTAAAGAAATGAGACCACAAACACCCGTGTTCTCTTCCAGAATCCCTTCTCATTCCCTACAGAGATCCACTGTCCTGAACTGGGTGTGTGTCACACACATACCTGTTTTGAGACTTGCTAGTTCTTCATACATCTGTAAAGAATATATGACTATGCATTTTTCAAACTTAAGCAACTGATCTTTTAACAGATGATTCTGTACCTTTTCTAGACATTGTGTTGGAGTTATTCATGGTGATATTCAACATACTCATCTTTGCAACATATTCAGAATGAAATTCTAGTTAATTTTTGCCAGCCATGTAAATACACCATAATTTATTGCTCCATTTTCCTCTGTTGGGGCTGTGAATTGTTCTTAATTCTTTTTTTTTTTTTTTTTTTTTTTTACTATTTAAAGCAGGCCTACAATAATGTTCTAGTACATGTTCTCGTGTACACTGTTGTGAAAGAATGTTCTGTAGAGCAGTGATGGCAAACCTTTGAGAGCCTTGAATGATAAGAGCCGCCAGAGGCACGCATGCCATAGGGTGGCCACTCTGCTCTAGAGTACAGGAACAGAGAGGAGCAGCTGAGAAGCAGTGTGTCTTGCGAGCCTCAGTGGATAGTGTAATTGCTTTCCAAATGACTGTCACTGTTTCCTCCTCCATCTGCAAGGTATGAGTCTTGTTACTCTACACTCTTATTAAAAATTCACATTTTCAAGGCACTTTGATTTTTGCCAGCCAGAGAGATATGAAAGGTCTTCTAGGTTTTAAATTTATAATTCTCTAAATGCTATTGAGCTTAAGCTACTTTTTATGTTTGACATTTCAGGGTTCTTCTGCAAATTACCTGTGATATTCTTTACTTGTTTTCTTTGTGCGCCTTGGCTTTTTACATGGGCTGTGTATGTCATCTTTGTTAATACTTTTGTGAGTCTATTTTAAGTGCTTTATCTTAGTCTATTGCTAGATTGTTAGCTCAGTTTGTGCATTTCAGAAGTTATAAACAATGCTAAGTTTATCAAATTTTCTCCTTTAATATTTGTTCTTTTAGTGTCTTACAGACATCCCTATGCTTGAGTCTCAGAGTCTTCTGAACTTCTAAAGCTTTGCTCTATATGCATTTAAGTCTGTATAGAATTTACCTTCAAATAGTATAGGAGGCAGAAATCTCATTTTATTTTTTTCTTTCCACACAAATACTTTCCCAGCACTACCCTTTTTCACTGATGTGTGATACCACTTTTACAGTATGCCAAGATTTTTCTGTTTGTGTGAGTCTGTTTCTGGGCTCTTTCATCTTTTCTTTTGGTCTATATGTCTATCCCTGTGTCCAACCCACTTAGTCTTAGTTACTGGCTGTAAATGTGACTTACTAGCTGCTAAGTCACATTATCTTCTTGGAAAGGTCACAATTCATAGTCATTCATTCTTCAAAAAAACTGCACAGTTGGATTATCCAAATTAGTATTATATTGAATTTATCAGTTTTCAAGAATTGTCTTTCAGTTCATGAACATGGTTTATCTCCTTTATTCAAGCCTTCTACTGTGGCCTTCAAAAAGTGGTTTGTAATTTTTTTCTAAAAGGTCATGAGTATCTTAATCTATTATCAGGTATGTTATATTGCTTTTGTGAATAGTATCGTTTTTCTAATTCGTTATTTCTGGCATGGAGAAGTACTTTTCTTTATGAATATGATATACTCTCCTTTTCCAGTAGATGGCAGTAAAATACACTAAGATTTCCTTGAGGCTTTTCTTTCCATGGTATCATTTTTCCATTGAAATTAAAATGATCCATGTATTTAAAGATACTGCTTCTTTAACACTTCTAAGTTTTCTCCCTTTGTTTCATTTAGGATGATAAAAGAAAGCGAGATCGAGATCGTATGGAGAATGAGGCAGAAAAAGACTATCAGTGTCATGCCCCTGTGAGATTAGACTTGCCTCCTGAGAAGCCTCTCACAAGCTCTTTAGCCAAACAAGAAGGTTGGAATAACTGAATTATCTATCTTGAATGAAGAGTCTGAAGTTGTTATAGCTAGGAAAGTGACTGGGCTTTAGCTTCCGAGTTCGTTCAGAAGATCTGTACTGGATTTTTTTTTTAAACTTTTTTCTTCTCTTACTCCATAGGAGTTTTAAATTAGCCCCAGTTTTGAGTTGATATTCTCAGTCTTCAACATATTTTTAATATAGATGGAATTTCTATATGAGACATTCAATAGTGGATATAGATAAGTTATATAAAATGAAAGCCAAATAGCGCTTTCTAGAATACTTCTTTTTTAAACAACCTTTTTTTGTCTCCTTTGCTTTAGAAGTAGAACAGACACCCCTTCAAGAAGCTTTAAATCAACTGATGAGACAACTGCAGAGGTAAATATTTTCCAAACATTTTTATAAGATAGAAGTTGAGATCATAACTGTAAAGATCCAAACCACTTCTCCAATTTTGATTATTTAAAACCACATTTTGTGGCCAAAATCCAAATGCACTTGATTTTAAAGTGGATGGTAAATATTTTGGCTGGCAGTAGAAGTACCCTTAAGAGGCTGACTTTTAGATGTTCTTACTTGGTTTGTTTTAAAAGGTGGTTTGAAGGGTGTTACATAATACCTTTAATGGCAAATTTCTTTTTCTAAAGTGATTTTTGATGTTAAAACTTTAAAGCCAGGAAAAACAATACAGATATTTCCACTTTGCTAAGAGATGAAAGTGCCTTCTGTATATTTGTACTGTGCCCGTGCTGAGAGTATTGACCGGTTATTAAGTCTAGAAAAGAAATACCATAGAGTGCCTGTCCTTTAAATGCAATTTGTTTTAAAACTTTCATTGTGGACTGTTAAAAAAATTTTTAAGACTTTCAGCACAGTCTGTGGTGCAGCTAGTGGCAGGGCACTTTCTTTGCATGTACAAGACACTGAGTTAAATCCCCAGAACTGAGAAGGAAAAAAGGTTTAAAAAATTTCAATGTGTGGATTAAACCAATGTTTAGCTCTTAAAAGAAAATAAAGCACATACATCTCTTTAATAAAACACTGATTGTGATACTTCTCTTTACTCGGAATTGAATATTCAGCTCAAAAATGCTTTCATTATTTTCAGAAGATTCATAATCCAGGACATGAATTCTAATAGCAAGCTTTCCCCTCATTGTGTTGTATTTATATATTAATGTGAAACATCCTAAATATTGAAGGTAAAGTCTCTAGTCTGTACTCCCCGGCACATGTCAGCTTTGCAATTAAGATCAGAAGGTTGTTGGCCTCCACTTCTGTGGTGTTCAGAGCAGTTGAGAAAGTAGACAACTGTGAAAGCATAGTGGCTGCAATGTTTAATTCAGAAGTATTAAAAGGGCCTTTTTTAATGTCAGTATTTTGAGCACCCTTATATACAGATGATAGAACTTATCTTGATTGATCAAGAGTGCAAGCCTATTAATTACAAAAGAGAGGATTGCAAGTGTGCATTCATAGTTATTCTGCCTCTTCCCTGATAATTGACAACACACACTCATACACATTCACGTGTGGGTCACCTAGTCTAGGTTATGTATTTTACTTTGTTTTTTCCCTGTGTAAAAAGTTCTTTTAATTAGTCTGCATATTAAGTCTTTGTTTTAAGAATACCACTACTATGTAAAATATCTTAACCTTGTGTCTAAATAGTTATTAGTTCTGAAAATCATGTTTGTAGTTTTCAGTGAAAAACATGTTAACATAACATACTGCATATTCTTTCTACATCTGAAGGTTTTCTTCTGATTTCTTCTAAACTAGTAGATTTCTTTGTAGTAGAAATAAAATGTAACATTCCCTTTTGTGTATTTTCACAGAAAAGACCCTAGTGCTTTCTTTTCATTTCCTGTGACTGATTTTATTGCTCCCGGCTACTCCATGATCATTAAACACCCAATGGATTTTAGCACCATGAAAGAAAAGATCAAGAACAATGACTACCAGTCCATAGAAGAATTAAAGGTAACTCCAGCTGTTACATTGTGATTGAGCGGAGCTCTGATACAGAATAACTCCCAACTTTATTAAATAGACAAATTCTTGGATACATTGTACACAAAGTCTTGTTGGAAGTGAACACTTCAAGTCAGATATTCACAGTATTTCTCCTCGGCCTTTTTATTTTGTCAAGCCATAGGTTTAATATTCAAAATCTTTTTATTTTTCTTCTTTGGAAGACTTTTATGACCTTAGTGATAGAAACTATATAAGCTTTTTGATATCCTGTATTTAATTATTTTTATTCTTAGTAAAAGAATTGAACTTGGGATGTTGCACTTGCAAGGCAGGCACCAGAACCACTGAGCTAGCTTTGCTTGAGTTTAATATATATTCTACAATACATTTTTCCGACTTTTAAAATAAAAAGACATTAGATTTTTAACTTGAAGTCAGTACAACTTAAAATTGATTTGTTTTCCTAAATTTTGAGACAGATCCTGACAACATTGGCTAGGTTGGGCTCAAACTTAAATCTTCCTGCCTCAGTCTCCTGAAGTGCTGGGATTATAGGCATATACCATCACACCTGGCATAAAATTGACATTTTAATGAAAATTAAATTTATTTCTTAATTTCTAAACATATAAAGTGGACATATCTTCTAAAATAATAAATTGGCTTGTGCTGAATATTAAAGAGCTATACCATGTATACAGTATAATATTAGAGCACTTACGTAGCATGCGTTCAAGGTTCAGGGTCCACCACTACAAACAAAAATTTTTTTTTTTTTTTTTAGGTTTTTTGAGACAGGGTCTCGCTTTGTAGTTCAGGCCGGCCCTGAGCTCCAGCCTCCAACTCATCACAGCAATCCTGCTGCCTCTGCCTCCCGAGTGCTGGGATTACAGGCGTGAGCCACCACACCACACCCGGCACTGTGGTTTGTGGTACTGATTGGTGCTGGGCATGAGTCTCCACGCCCAGTATTGTTTGTGGTTACTAGGGATCAAACCCGGGCCCTTGCACTTGCAAGACAGGCGCCGGAACCACTGAGCTAAATTCCTGGCCCTCCCCTGAGTATTTTTAAGAAGGCTTCAGTTTCTCATAATTGAAATGAATTAGTTCTTCTCTTAGGAGTTTTCCACACTAGGAAAAGTATGCACATTCAGCTTTTTGACTGATAGAGTGCCATTACACCACAACAAATAAAGCATATTAGCACATTCCAATTAAGATACAAGGAATCTTAATGTTGCATTGATTGGGAATACACCTCTGAGGCCCTGAGTTCATTCCCCACCTTCACAAAATATAATGGGCTGGGAACATGGCTCAGTGATAGAGTGCTTGCCTGGTATGTTGCAAGGCTCTAGATTTAGTCCCCAGTACCACAAAAATGTTAGCATCAAATTTTTTGTCATTAGATCCCGTACTCTGTCACTTAGAACTAAATGACCATTTAGTAGGAATGGATGGGCAGTTAGTGTCTCTTCTCACTTGCTTCCTCAAATATGCATTTAATAATTCTTGATGAAACTGAAGCTTTTCAGAATGTGTATAGCAAAATGTCTTATGCTAAGGTCAGTCCTCTGAATACGTATGGATTATCCTTTGGGAAAAGGGTGCCAAGAACCTGGTAAAGGTACATAAAGGTTTTTGTGTTCACTTCTGTGCATGTACTGGAAGAGTAACTCCAAAGCTTTCATCAGAAGCTTTCAAGTCTGGTAACAGCATAATTCTAAGTAGAGATTTGGCCAGAACTGAGAATCCCCCTATACTTCACCCACTTTAAATTTATTGTGACTCTTGACTGAGTTTTCTCATATAAATAAGTTTTTTTGAAACAAGTCTTGCTGTGCAGTCTAGACTGGCTTTGAATTTATGATCCTCCTACCTCAGTCTACCTATTTTTATTCTATTTAAATATTCTAGGCTGTCATCACTGTTAAATAGTGTGATTTGATTGTTTTGATTTTGAATTTGAAGGAGTATGTGGAGGCAAGTTTTGGTGGTTGTTCTTAACATTTTAAGTTAGTGAGGCCTTCACATAATCCCTCTCACATTTATGGATGCAAAGTGTCTGCTCCATGGAAAAATGCAGTGGGATCAAGTGCTTCAGCACATACACATACTTTAATTCTTATAATTTGGGCACCCCAGAAGTAATTTTTAATTCCTTGAAGTTGTATGGTTTATTTTACATTTGTAGGATTTTACAGTATTTTGCAAATTGTGCTTAAGATAGCATCCAGATACCTTAAAATAAAGTAAATATGTTAACATTTTGGCTTAATTAACTTGAATTTGGCAGGAAATACTGTGAAGATTTAACAAGATCCTAGTTTTCAGTCCAGATTTAAACTATTTAATTCCTAAGCAGAAATTAAAATATTTGTTTTAAAACTAAGGGTAACTTTTTTAAACTACATGAACTACTTAGCAAAGATTATTAAATGTGAGGTAGAAGTATTTAAATTCTTCATGAGTATAATAAGATTATACTAAAGAAATCCATTATAAATTTTGATTGTATGTCTAAAGTTTATTCGGAGGTAAAATAAAATGCGTAAGGATTGGGAAACAAATTTAGCAGTGTTTGTTTTGTTGATGAGCCTTAAAACTTAGTAAATTGCTTAGTGATACTTAGTAAAGTGTTAGAAAAGGATGTGATTTTTTTTTAATTTTTAGGGGGCCAGTGTGGTTTCAAATACAGAGGCTGTTTTTCTTGCGTACTTTATCTAATATTCTCTCTGTAGGATAACTTCAAACTGATGTGTACCAATGCCATGATTTACAACAAACCAGAGACCATTTATTATAAAGCTGCAAAGAAGCTTTTGCACTCAGGAATGAAAATCCTTAGCCAGGTAAAAGGAAATCTTTGTCATAAATAACAACTCCTGTCAAATCTATTTCCTTGTGTTTGTTATTTGTAGCGATACAGATTCAAAATACAGTGTTGATTTCATTTTACTGGCAGATCATATTGAAATCAGAACAAATTGAATTAAACTAAAGATAAATTAAAACACAAAGACTCATTTGGAATTGATATAAATCCTGTTAGTCACTTTTAATTATGTCTCTAGAGGCTCAGTTTATAGCTTTAGATGAAATATGAGACTTCTTAGAAGGAAAGCTCTCTTTTTCCTTCTGTAGTGATGAAGTATAGCGTTTGGTTCACCAGTGTGCTTCTTAGTGAAGGACAGATCCTTCTTAGTGAGGACAGATCCTACTTCTAGTGAAAGACAAGACAGTAACCATTCTGGGCCAATTTTCTCACCTATAATGAAGGTTTAGTCTCATCTCTAAGATGATCCAGCATGAGTGCTCTGGTAAAAGCTAGAATCAAGAAAAAAAGAACACCTAAACAGGGAAGGAGTTTGTAAGAAGTGAGTGAGATTAAGCCAGGTAGGAGAAAGGAATCAGAATTAAGAACTCTAGCTCAGGCCCAAGGGGATTAAAGGATAATTAAAAGAATCATATATATTTGCATATAGTTTTCTAGCTTTTTATAGTAATCATCTATTACAGTTTTACATTTAAAGAAATGTCTTATTCTGCATATGGTTACCATTTCTGACAAAATCTCTGGAGGAGAAGAGATGTTCAGAATCTAGAACAAGCCATATTCTGGCTTTAATTTCCTGGAAATGCTTGTTGTTGTAATTGAAGTAAGTATACACTTGCCAGATATATCTATTCACTCTAAAATATGTATGTTGGGTTTTTAGGGAAAAATCTAATTATTGTGATCAGTTTTGATCTACCGTTATTTTCTCTTCTTTAAAAATACTGCAGTTGACCCCAGTATCTCTTTAATATTGCTAGGGGTGGGGAGCACAGGGAGTAAACAGCTCCTCCTTCGCCCTTTTCCCTCTCTTTTTCTTTGTGTGTGTCTTCTCTTCTCGTTATCTTGCTTTTGCTCCCATCTCTTCCTCTTGAGGAGCCCTGCCCATCCTGTGTACAGCTTCCTGTTCACTGTTCTCTCCACCCTAGGTGGGAGGGACCCTTACAACTACGATTTTAAAATGTTTTAAATTTAGACCTTCTGAGTTTACTCTGATAGTAGTGCTCCCAAGGGAGCCTTCCATGAATGGTGTTTTCAGAGATAACTGTTTTTCAGTGTTATTGAAAAGATTGTTGTCATTCAACACATTTTTAGTTACACCCAAATAATGACGATTACTATAAGTTATTTTTATAAAGAATGAACAGATGAAGAGTAACTCTTTTGATCTCCTAAATAAATACTTCAGTAGAATGTTGCATTGTAGTACAAACAGTACTATTTATGACATAGTAACTTTAGAATCAGACCAATCAAGGTTCAAGACTTAGCCCTATGATTTAAAAACTCTGTGACCTTTGGCCATCAACCTTTTTCAGCCTTTTTCCTGTAAAAATGGGAGTAACAATCATTTACCTCATGCAGTCATGTCTGGTACAGGGGGAAGCATTTTAAAAAATTAGCTATATTAATGGCAAGTGATCCACACCTTTGGTTCTTTAATATTATAAAATGAGACAAGTAAACAGTGTGCTGATTTGAAAACATTTTAATTATCCAAAGAGAAAAATACATTACTTTAGAAGTAAAAATAAATTTAACTCTTCTGTGACTTGCTTCTGAAGCTAGAGAAGTTTTTCCAATTTAATTATTTTGTGTATATTTTTTTTAAATCCCATTCTTAGTGTAGTTTCTACTGTATAAAATTCTGCTGTACTTAGAGCTTGGTTATCTGCTTTCACCTTGTATTGAAAGGCTACTGTGTGCCAACCGCTGCTTCAGGTGCTAGGCACATAGAGATAGGTGAGACATGGCTTGAGTGGCACACAGCAGGAAGGAGTGGCCATGAGTGAGCAAGTCAGAAGTCAGCTAGGTTTTTAAATTGTATGGTAAAGTAAGACATGTTCGAGTTTTTGGTTTGTTGGTTTGTTTTTGCAGTGCCAGAAATCAAACTCAGACACAGTGTCACAGAGCTAAATTCCTGGCCCAGTAAATGTGTTTTTAAAAATCAGACTGGGCAGAGGTGGGGTGGACTGGGTATTTTTAATATCAGTAAGTTTGGCAAGGATTCTGAAAACTTTCAAACACTAGTGTCCCTCAATACAGCTTTTCTGGAAAGCAGTTTGGAAGTATCAGAAGCCTTAAAGATACTCTCTCTTTGACTTCTATCTTAGATACCTAAAGATAGGAGATTTCTGGGGTTTTTATGTGTTTGAAACAGGGTCTTACTATGAAGTTCAGGCTGACCTTGAACTCATTACATAACCAGGTTGGCCTTGAACTTGTGGCAGTTGTCCTCCTTCAGCCTCCAGTGCTGGGATTGCAGACATGTCCCACCACACCTGGCCTGAGATTTCCGAAGAGAGTTTCATTTACACTATGTATATGACTTATTTGTACCAATGGAAATGTGTGCATCTAAAGACTTAATCATGACATTTTAATTTTTAGAATAAAATAAACTTATTAAAGACATTTTAAAGGATACTTAAAATTATGAAGGGGAAATTATTATAATTTATTAAAAGATACTTTCTGACAAATAGTATGATTCCACTTTGCTGAGACATATGATACGTAGAATACTGGAATAATAAATCTATTTCCAGTATTCCTCTCTGGATAAGTTAATAGTCTTATTTTCTCCTCATATCTTTATCTAGTAAAATATATTGCTTTAATTGTATTAATATTACTTTAAAATAAAAGTGCAGCAGAAGAAACCCGAAGATCCATATGCTTAGATCTCTCACCAGCTGCACCCCTGGCAGAGCATCTTAGATGAGAAAAAGCCCATCCTGAGTGACACGAGCTAATGGAACAGTTTAGAAAACAGTTCTGAGGGTGCCTGCCAGTCACCGGTTCTCTGGCCTTTGCTTAGGCCATAGTCATTTCTGGGCTGCATTGTGCTTGGTTGACCTCTTGTCCTTTCCAGTTTTTGTCTTCCTGCAAATGTCTTCCCTCCCACTGCAGTGTAATCCTAAGGAGGCTGTGCTTCCCAGTTTCATTCAGTGACAGCTCGCAGAGTTAAAAGGCAGAGGTAGTCTTTAGGGACGAATTTGCCTCCTTAAAATTGACCCCAAAACCTCAAGCCTTTAACCACAATGAAAATTTCACAGTACGTCATCACGGTGGAAAGTTAAGTGCATGTTTCACAAAATAGAAACAAGATGTCTTTGATCAGTAAGAACATTGTGCGCTCTGAGAAAGGTCTGTGCTAGCAACCACTTATTCTCCTCAAAGCGTGTCCTTTCCACACAGAGGAAGTACCAAAGTTGGCACCACTGCATGCTGAGTGTGGACTGTTCACATCCTTCAGGTTTTAATCACTTTTAAGTTTCACAAGGTAAAGCAGACTGTTAACTTATAAACTTTTTACATTCTATTAAACTGAATTTTACTTTTTAAGTTCATTACTACAAAGAACACTTAGTCTTAATTCACACTCTTCTCTTAACTTTCTGATCGTGCAATAAAGCTATACAGCTTTCCCTTACATTGGAATTAAGTGGTCTGAATCAAAGGAATAGAAGTTTATTGATTATGTCCCTAAGTATTATATTCTTATGGTATAATTATATTTTATTATTTTTCTTCCCTACTTAATGACATTGTTAAGTCCAAAATTATGGAGGGGAGGCACTACTTTAAAATTTAGTGATAACCATACAACAAGAATATTTTTGGATATTTATAGGAAAGAATACAGAGCCTGAAGCAGAGCATAGAGTTCATGGCGGACTTACAGAAAACCCGAAAGCAGAGAGACAGACCAGATGCCTCCCAGGGCGGGGAGGACAGTGGCTGCTGGCCCCGAGAGCGGGACGACTCTGTAGACTCTGAAGCACAAGCCTTCAGAAGTCCCAGTAAGGACCATAAAAAGTAAGAAGTTTTGAAACATTAAGGCTCAGCTACCCTTTCAGTCTAATAAAGGGGGAATGCGGGTTGAGCGAATGACTGGGGAAGTCAAACCCATGCATCACTTGGCCCTGTCTGGCAGGAGAGCCTGTCTTGATGGTCTCATACCACTTTCACAGACCACTACTGTATATGGAATTGTCTGGACAGTTGAGAGCGCAGTTCTGCCTGTGCATTCTTACTAAAGTCGTTTTAAAGCCAGTGAATTATCACTAGAGACTCGCTGTTAGAGAGTTTATTTAAATAGAACTATTTGTTTAAGAAAAAAATGTATTCATTGCCTCATTCCTTGAAGAGACAAGAGTTGAGTATAAGCACTTTGAAAGCTGCTGCTTAAACAGATGGGCTGTCACTATGGTGCGTGCGCCTTTTGCCCTCGACATCAGCTTGGAAGCTTGGTGAAGAGTCAGCACCTCACTGTCAGCTGTCAGGTTTCGTGGAGCTACATAGTGCTACAGATCACTTAGTTCTTCCCAGCTGTCGCAACAGGAGAGTGTTGTGGTCTGGGAAAGGGTCAGAGTTAGGGATTTGGAGTTTCTGCTGTCATACATAAAGAGAAGGTCTACTGTCATACAGGCAGCCAGTTTCTTTGTTCTGTTTCTAAGGTTTACATACTGTATTTTAATTAATGTCTGTTTTAGACTCCAGTTTTTTCTTTTTTTGTACTGGGGATTGAACTCAGGATATTTTGCTTGCCAGGTAGGTGTGGTGCCACCAAGCTACATCCCCAGTGACGAGATATCAGTTTTTAAAACTGAACTTAAAATATATATTTCTCCTCCTTCAAAGTAATGTGTGAAATAAAACTTTTTGGTGAAAGTACCCAGGAAAACATTTAAGACAGTTAATACAGAACGAGAAAAAGATACAGAAAAGAAAGTAACTGCTGGGGCCAGGGATTTAGCTCAGTGGCACCAAACCTACTGTGCAAGCACAAGGTCCTGAGTCTGATCCTTGGTACCAGAAAAAGAAGAGAAAAACCCAAAGTAATCATTCTGTTAGATCGGCCAGTTTTTGCATTATTAGGACACATACTAGGTCCCTAGGAAACAAAGCTTTAATAACAGTGGTACGTCTCCACTTGTGACGTTTTCATTTTTCTGTTCCATGTGTCTGCATAATTAACCTGTTTTTCAGGAAAGACAGAGATGTGCTTGAGGATAAATGGAGAAGGAGCAACTCAGAAAGGGAACAGGAGCAGGTCGACCGTGCTGTCCAGGAGTCAGGGGGAAAGCTGACCCGACGGCCGGCCAACAGCCAGGTGAGCAGCCCCCTCTCTTCTCCACCCTCCGACCTCAGAGACTGTTAGCACTTAAGTTACTCATGTGCCTTCATTCTTTGTCTGCCGCAGAGCTTTTTGTCACTAGCACACTCAGAGGACAAAAATTAATATATTTGTGCAGTGTATGTATGACTACTCTCAATCCTCTTTTACTAAAGGGCTTTATTTTTAGTGAAGTTAATGTGTTCTAAAATTGGAAAGTGAATCACATGCTTTATTTAATCTTACAAGAAAACAGTTTGGCCTTTTAAAATGATACTGTTGTGCATACTGGTTTTTAAACTAAGTGAATTGATATATGACCATAGGGAAGCCACTCCCTTCCTCCAAGTATTCTTCTACATTATCCTCCTTTTTTGATAGTCGGGAAGAACCAGGAGGCCTATGTACCCCTTTAAAAATTTTTCTTTATCCCCGTTTCCTTTTTTTTCTTTTTTCTTACCCTCCATTTCTCTGCACACTGTCCCCTGTACACTGGATAACAGTTGTGAAAGGCAGTTTTGAGAGTGATAAGCCTATAATTGGCTACACTGTTAGGTTGATTAAAGCTTTCTAATGCTACATGAATACATGAAATGTATAAAACTTTTCTCTTTTTGGATACTTTGATTCATTGCAGTGCGAATTTGAAAGGAGAAAACCAGATGGAACAACAACACTGGGACTTCTCCATCCTGTGGATCCCATCATGGGAGGTAGGATCGCAGAGCAAGGCCGATGTTCACCTGATAGTATTTGACAAGGAATGATAACCTTGGTTAACATTTTAAAGCAACCAGCAAACTGCATCATTAGCCATAAAGAACTTGACTAGGCACCTTGTATTTCATGGTAACATTAAATTTTTAATATCCATTTTCATACTGTCAGGAAAGAGATAATGGGGGATATAGGAATGAATGATGACAAAATTTCTACAATTTAGGAACTTATTATTTGCTACTGTCTTAGAAGCTATAGGTTTGTGGGTAGGAGGGTATGTGGAAGGGAACAAAACAAAAAAGATGAGTCCTTTCCCCTTACATTCCATGGTGGGGGAGAGGGACAACATACAAAGGAGATGTCTGTCATGAATACTTAACTGTAAGTACTACATAAAAATAAATCATCTATGATTGGGTATAAGAAAATATTATACTGGCCGGGGATTTAGCTCAGTGGTTCTGGCATCTGCCTTGCAAGCCCAAGGTCCCAAGTTTGATCCCCGGTAACCACATACCTCATTGCTGGGCATGATGACTCATGCCCACCATCAATCAGTACCACACACCACAATGCCAGATGTGGTGGCTCACACCTGTAACCCCAGCACTAGGGAGGCAGGCAGGAGGATTGCTGAGTTCGAGGCTTGCCTGGGCTACATAGCAAGTTCAGGGCCAGCCTGAACTACAAAGCAAGACCTTATCTCAAAAAAAAAAAAAAACCAAAAAAACCAAAAAAGTTTATACTACCTAGTATTCTAGGGTCAGGGAGGGCTCCAGGGAATAGCAGAGGATTATGCAGGTGAAAATATCTTAGAAATTAGAAAGAACTTGATGTATTTAAAGACTGAAAAGGCTAACCTGCTAATGTTCTCTGAATGTTTATAAAACGCTGTGCTTACATAACAGAATTGTTCTTGGATTGAACCCCGGCCTTTCACACTGAGCTATAGCTCTTGCCCTCTCCCCTATTTATCATTGGAGACAGGGTCTTGCAAAGTTGCCCTGGCTAGGCTTGGACTCACTGTCTTGTCTGTCTTAGCTTCCCAGAGTACTGGGACGAGAGGCACACACTGTCATCAGCCACTCTTACTCTTTTGTGACCTCTTCAGAGCACAATTGTGCATGATATTTGGTCAAAGAAAATTCCACAGAATTAAGAACGCTCTTCTTCATGGTGTAGCTGTGGTGAATATTTGGTAGTGGGAGATGCAGCTGACTTGATTCAGGTGATGCCCTGAGACTCGCTCATTTCTTTGAGGCCAGGGTC
Source organism: Petromus typicus (assembly GCA_004026965.1). Classification (NCBI taxonomy): domain Eukaryota; kingdom Metazoa; phylum Chordata; class Mammalia; order Rodentia; family Petromuridae; genus Petromus; species Petromus typicus. The sequence goes on along the minus strand of PVIR01001426.1, from coordinate 5,736 downwards.
ATCCCAGCTCTCAGTCTGGTTTCCTGGTCTCCAGCTCCTTGTGGGCATAATCAGATGTGGCCAAGCTGATTTGCCTCCTCATTCCCAGTCATTTCCTTGCTGTATGCCCTCAGCAGGCCACCGTGCTGGTTAAAGGTGGAAAATGCCCTGTCCCCATCTCAGCTTCACCTTTCGGTGAGGTACTGATTCATAAGGAAAGCAGACTGCAGAATGCTCACCCAGGAGGAGGGAGCTGCCTTGGACAGTGGAAGTTTTTGTCACTTCATCCCCTGTAGTAGTGTCCTCTTTGGCAAGTGATAGTGTTACAGAGACAGGAACTTCTGGGGACAAAAACACCCTTTGTGTTGCACATTCTTGATGACTGCATTGCTCCTGCTGTCATCCTTTCCATTCATGATTTCTGCTTGTATCATATATTCCCAGCTTCAGTTGAGAGATTCATTCCTGTTTACCAAGATCACATATGTAAAGGTTATTCCTCACTGTAGTAAAAGTACACCTGTCATAGGATATTTTTCCTTTAGTTAAGTTAGCTTTTTACTCTCACCTTGACATTTTATTATCTGTCACCTCAACAGTAAAAGGCCCAGCTTCTAATGCTTTTTTTTTTCTAAATAGGGACTCCCTAAGTCAGTAAGTCACCCAGTCTAGACTAGAACTTAGGATCTTCCTGGCTCTTTGTAGATATACATCACCATGTCCGGCTAAAAAATCTTATCTTTAAGTGAAGTGTGACACAGTCATAATTGTAGGAGGTAGTGTAATGAAATAGTCCACGCTTTGGGTGCTCAATCATTTCTGCCTTTCTGAGCTCAGATTTTCTCACCTTCAAAATGCTTATATGAAGGGCTGCCCACTTGCTGTGGGTTGTGTAGACAGTAACGTGAAGTGATACACATGAAAGCACTCAGCACTGCACCCTGTGGGTCATTCCCACACATGCTTCTCACTGTGCTCAACTTTATGTCTCAGAACCAGGATACTGCCCTGTGAGACTAGGAATGACAACCGGAAGACTTCAGTCTGGAGTGAATACTTTGCAGGGGTTCAAAGAAGATAAAAGGAACAAAGTAACCCCAGGTGAGACTCTGGGATAGTTATAGTATTTTTTGTCTTTCTGTTCAAGAATTTAAGGAAAGGAATTATAATTACTGTTCATTGTTCACTAACTCTTGGTGGTATTTTTGCAATATCAACTAGCTATTAACTTCAAAAGAAACAAATCAGATATTAGTATTCAAAATGAATTTTTTGTTCTCTTTTCCCTCTTTCTTTTTGGGGAATATAAATTCATCTAAGTTGTGACTTCGCAGATAGAGTAGGCTATCTGCATCTGTAGACTCGATGTCATAAAGTCAATTGAGGGCCTGGGATTTAGCTCAGTGGTTCCTGCGCCTGTCTTGCAAGCACAAGGACCCGGCTTCGATACCCCAATAACCACATTCAATACTGGGCGTGGAGACTCATGCCCAGCAGCAGCCAGTACCACATATCACAGTGTCGGGCATGGTGGCTCACGCCTGTAATCCCAGCACTCGGGAGGCAGAGGCAGGAGGATTGCTGTGATGTGAGTTTGAGGCTGAGCTCAGGGCCAGCCTGAACTACAAAGCGGGACCCTGTCTCTAAAAAAATTTTTAAAAATAAAGTCAATCGAGCCGGGCGTGGTGGCTCACGCCTGTAATCCCAGCACTCGGGAGGCAGAGGCAGGAGGATTGTGATGTGAGTTTGAGGCTGAGCTCAGGGCCAGCCTGAACCACAAAGCGAGACCCTGTCTCAAAAAACCTAAAAAAAAAAATAATAATAATAATAAAAAAAATAAAGTCAATTGACACAAATCAGAAATCCTTGGAAAAATTGCATCTATACTGAACACATAGAGACTTTTTTCCTTATTATTACTCCTAAACAATACATCATTCCTGTACCATTTATATCAGGTATTACAAGTATTGTAGGGATTATATACACTAAAGAGTATGAAGGATATATGTAGGTTCAGTGCAAATACTATTCCATTCATGTGACTTGAGCATCTTTAGGTTTCTGTATCTGTGAGTGGATGGAGTCCTAGAATTAATCCTCTGAGGATGCTAAGGGATCTATCTGGGAGAAAATAATCTTAGAATTGTGTACCAGTCTATAAAGCAGGAAAGTCAGAAGGGAATAATCTTTTAATAGAGCCAGAAAATAGATTCACATAAAAATAAAGAATAGTATTACAGTATTTAATTTTTTTCGACAGTATTATACTTGAATTATGGACCTTACAGTTCATATGCTCCACATTATGACTCTACTTTTGCAAATATCAGCAAAGATGATTCTGATTTAATCTATTCAACTTATGGGGAAGACCCTGACATTCCAAGTGATTTCAGGTGAGTCACGAGTTATTATTCTGAGCATAACAACTTCTAACACAGATGTATAATAGTGACTTGTGAGTAGATTTCCAAAGTTCTCCAAATGGTAGGAAATGTATTCAGTAGTTTTCTTAATTGATAATAGACCGATGGTTATCATTCTTTAATGGAAACAAAATATTCAAGAGAGAACATATTTCTCTGGTATTGGTGTCTGCAGTGTTGTCTTACAGAAATATCATTCAGATACGCAGTGTGCCTCAACTGATATCAGAGTTCAGGACCTTGTCACTTCAAAGGGTCGCTTGCCATCTGCTCTGCTATAACATTTTTTTTCCTCTTTTTGATGCTAATGATCAAATCCTAGGCAAGTTCACAGCAGACACCTCTAGCCCTCTACTTCAGTGTTTTTGGATATTAGTTATATCCCAAACTTAACATCCATTTTGGAACCCACAGTGCATTTTGCTCAAGTTGAGAGGTATAGACTAAACAACCACATAGAACCCTGTGTGACAGATCCTGAGACAGACAGCCATTACAGTTACATTCAGCCATTCCTCCCAGCACAGTTCTGTGGCTCAGTAACTTCTGTCTCCCTACATAGGATGAGGAGGTACCGCCCTAATATGCCAAGGCTGTTGCTCAGGGTGAGCTTGGATGTTTCCCTTCTTGGCAGTGATGCATTGTTGACTTTTATTATGTGTTTGAAAAATTTTAACTCTGTAGTTTAGTCGGTCCCCTGGTTTTCTGACAAAAGGGTATTGGTTTTGTTACTATTATTATATTATTAGGACTATTAACAGTCCCAAGGGTAGAGATTGACAATGGTTTCAGATCGAGCAATTTGTATATTCAGACCTCTCCATCTTGAACAGATTCTTATGCATTCCACTCATTGGTATGCATGCCCTCTGTGTGCCAGGCATTCTTCTAGATGATGGAGTTTCCACAGGGAAAGAGACTGACAGAGACTTGTCCCCTCCTGTCAGATAGTGACAGTGCTTTAGAGGGAGCCTGAGCAACAAAGGAAGATAGTGTGCTGGACTCAGAATTCTTTGCTAATAAAGAGAACATCAAGGGAAATAGCACTGCAGAAAGACCAGACATACCAGCTCCTCACGAAGCTGTGCAAGGGCCTGAGGAGGCGCCTGCCTAACCTGCTCAAGGAGCAGCAAGCAGAGCAGTAAGAGGCCAAGGAGTCCTCTGGGGAAAGTGGTCGGCCATAATTGGGAGCAGAGCTTCGTGAGAGAGGAGACTAATGGGGGCAGAGTAGTGATACAGCCTGGCTTGTAATTCTAAAATCACCCCAGGCTGTTGGCATAGGGAAAATACACAGCAGGAATCAATGACCGAAGTTGGGGGTTTGGTGTCAGACAGGGGTGTAGCCATTGAGGTACTGAGAGAGGGGATTATTAATTACGAGGATGTTTTTTTACTGATTAATGGGAAAAATGGGATAATCCTGGATTTTCAGACAATGGAAGAGGACATAGCTGCTATTTATAAAAAAGGAGACTAGAATATACCTGTGGGGAGAGGACCCAGCATTTCTGTTTTGAGTACGTAAAGTTTGCAGTGTGTATTAAACATCCAAATGGAGTTGTCATTTTGAGGTTTAGTGTGTTTGTGGAGACCCAGAGAGGAAGGAGATCACTAAGGGGTGCAAGATAAGGGCTGAGCCTTGAGCCCCCATCACGGATGTCTTATTTTTCTTTGGCGTTCCTTCAAAAACTTCCATTTTCACTTGATATTGTTTAATTCTTTAACAAATTTATCACTAGTAAATATGTAAACGTAGTTTTGCTTGTAGAGTGTTTTACCCCATTGTGTATAGCTCAAAGGCATCTAATGGAAACAGTTGCTATCATCAGAAGGACCAACCAATGTGGATGATTAACATGAGAGTAATTTTCCCAACTCTCTTTCAGTGTTCATGAGTTTTTGGCGACTTGCCAAGATTATCCATATGTTATGGCAGATAGTTTACTGGATGTTCTAACAAAAGGAGGACATTCTAAGACCCTACAAGAACTGGAGACGGTAAGAATGCTGCTAGGGAATCATTAGTCATTCTGTGTTACGAGACCAGGGATCAAACAGGATGACAGTTGAACTCTATTCCCATGCAAAGACAGCTCAGCCCAGCCAGGTGGAGGCCATGGGCGGAGAACAGTGAATGGAGAGGAGTAACTCCGCTACCAGGATCTATGAGCCTGAACACTGCCATGATCTCTAATCCCAAGAGGAATGTACTGCTTCACAAACGGGGCTTGGAGTCTGAAGTTAGTGCATACTGTGTTCACTAGCAAAGAAAGGTCTTGCTCACTGGCTTGGACGTAAGCTGGCTGAAATGATGGAGAATGCTGTTTCCTTACTGTGTGGTCAGGAAAAATTGCCTAAAATTCAACAGCTTTTATAAATCCAACAACATAATTTGAAATATAAGGACCTAGGATGTAGCTCAGTAGTACCGCGCCTGCCTGGCAAATGTGTGTGGTCCTGAATTCAGTTCTCAGTACTGAAAAAATAAAATCTAATTTTTCTGCACTTTGACCCTAAGTCCTTCTTCTCAAGATTTACCCTGGAAAATAAGAGTTATACAAAGATACACTGTTTATAATTTTTAGGAATTGGGAAATAGTTAAATCATAATGCAGTCTTTCAAAGTAAATATTTTCATTTGATGTCTGTTAGGCATTTGTTGTTTGTGTGCTTTATCTCTGATGGGTAGGATTCACTTGCATGTCTTATAGTGATCCTCTACTGTCTTGAGATGTTGCTTGATTAATGCAAAGTAGTCCTTTTGGGGCTCCTGTCTTGTCAGAGCTTAATCTGTTGTTGAAAACAGCCTCCGTTTATTTAGGTACTCATATACTGTTCCTCAAACATTTTCTTCCACATATATAGCTTTTGACTAAGTACAGATCCCATGATTACCACCAAGAAGTATCTCAACTCACAAAATACGCTCAAAATGCTAGTATTTATTGTAATTGAAAAGTTATATTCTAATCAGGCCTAGTGGCACAGGCCTTCCTATAATTCAGCACACAGGAAGCCAAGGCAGAGGAGTGCTGTGAGTGTTTGGCCAGCCTGAGTTACACAGTGATACACTGTCTGGAAAAACCAGTAGATGGTTATGTTCTAGTAGTACATGTTCTGTGTTTCTACTACAAACCTGATTGTTTTCTGTTTTCCTTAATGTTTGCTTTTTCCTAAATGTTTTCATAAAAATTTCTCTTAATCCTTAACAGCCATCTCCTGATGAGGAAGGCCAGCCCAGGACGCTTGACACAGCAAAAGAAATGGAGGTAATTGTATTTCATTCTTTACAAGTTAAGCAGAAAGACCTAAATGATAAAACTATCTT